>SJYA01002784.1:29282-254848 GCA_006410615.1 Neotragus moschatus
CGGGGGGGGGGGGGGGGGGGGGGGGGGGCTGGTTGATCAGAAGTGGAGCAATCGCTTCCTCTGAAAAACTTACATAAACAAGATCGGCCTCATTGTCCAGTGGTTTCTGGGAATGGCCGGGGCATCGCGGGGTCAGGGTGTTGGAGCAAAATCCCGTCATGGTCACTGGGGCCAGCACTGAAAGGGGGCGCATTGCAGCTCCGACAGTTTCCAGGAGATGTGTTATCTCTTCTGCAGGCCTGTGACCTTCAGTTCACATGCTCTAGGAGATAATATTTTACCGGCAGCTAACTCAGAGCCAGATGCCACAGGAGCACATAACCGCCACGACCCTGCCTGCCAAAGATGGGCCGAGAGACGAGACTGCTGCAGATTAGAGGCTTTCAGCACAAGATGTTTGCAACGCTGCTTTTTTGGAAAATCCTTGAGGAGGACTTCCTTAAGTCTTCAACTCCCTGTAGTCACCAAAACAAGATTTTTGGTGGAGTTTCATAAACCATCCAAAGAAGTGTGAGGCAACAGGAAAAGGGCAGGAAAAGAAAAGTCGTTCCATCATGACTACATCTCCTGGTTCTCAAATATAAAGACGACAATGTGGAAGAAGCATTTTTGGTTTTCTTAACCCTTTCCCAAGAAGCAACTTTTTTATTGACCCCAAGTCTCACTCTGTTGCTCTGCCTTATCGTCGGTGGTTCAAGAAGACACCCACACTGTTGGAGCGTGTGGTTCCAAGCAGGTGAAAGAGACAAGCCGCTGGATCTGGGCTTCCATAAAGCCAAAGGTTTTTATTTTGAAAAAGAAAAAATGCAAATTGCAGTCTGGAAAAAGCAAAAAGCAAATTCCGTCACTCTCTAGACCACTGATGGAACCATCTACTGAAGGTGCATATCCTTAACGCCGCTCTGCAGGTGCAAGTGGAATTCTACTACGTTCAGCCTGTAAACTGAAACACCAAGGTGTGAGTGTGTTGCACAGCTGCTTCGCTGGATGCTTTTCACCCCTTCACACAACCCCTTTGAGTAGCCACGTCCACATTTGTAAAATGAGGTGAAAACAACCACACGTCCACCCCATAAAACACGGAGGAACCACTTTCCTTGCTCCTCTTCTATATCAGCCCTGGGGACGCAGAGGGCTGCATGCATTGCCTGAACTCCCAGGATCGACTTGACTAAGAAAGTGTCAGAAAGAAAACAGTCCTGCTTTTAGACTCTGGACGACCACCTGGACACAGCTGAGGCTGATCCACAGAGAGGTCACACTGGGCTGCGTCCTTCTGACACGGCACCTCCACCTGTCCCTGAGTGCAGGACGTGGGCCTCGGTCACCTCAAGGTCCCCATCACAGGGTTAGGGGCTTGTTGATGGGCCAGACCCAGGGCACCTCGGAGGTACCCATCACAACAGACCCGCAGATGGTGGGTGAGGTACCCTGGCATGAGGGTACCTACACTGGTGACCTCCATGAAAACGCTCGATTTCAAGTTTTTAAAAGGTCAGCAGTTTCCAAACAGCAGCTCCACAAAGAGCTCACGCCCCTTCCCGCAATGCAGAAAAGATGGAGCTGGCGTTGCCAACGCTCGTCACCCAGCACACGTTGCTACTGAAGGACCGAGTTCCCCACCGCAGCGCACGACACAGAGGCCAAGTGCAGGAGCCAAAGTGCCTCGCGCTACCGCCTGGGCCCTGAGGGAGCCGGCGCTCTGTGAGGGCCAGAAACACGCTCCCCTTGTGAAACGCTGTAGGTCAGAGCCTTGCGCTCCAAAGTGCCAGGCAGAGCGCAGGTCCTCTAGAGGCTCGTCTCTCCTGTGTGACTTCCCCAAGCCGTGAGTCTGCATCTGGGCGGTCCTCAGGTGCCTGTCCGCCTGGTGTTTATCATTACCCTCCTGGCCCCTCCTCGGCACCCACTCAGTGTCATCCATCCGGAGAAGAGGCCAGCAAACTGAAGCCTGGGCAGAGAGAGGGGAGGGAGCCGGGCTCTCGGGTCCAGCTGTCCTCAGGATTGACTGGTTTGACTGTGTCTAGGGTGCAGAGCTCAAGCAGGGTGGACACAGTGGGGAGACGTGTCCCAGACCCAGGATTCATTCAGATTTCTGCCACTGGCATTCTAATGGTAGATCCGGGTTGTTATTGCTGTTCAGTCACTCAGTCATGTTCCGTTCTTTGTGACCCCATGGACTGCAGCACGCCAGGCTTCCCTGTCCTTCACCGTCTCCTGGAATTTGTTCAGACTCATATATACTGAGTTGATGATGTCATCCAACCATGCCATCTTCTGTCACCCCCTTCTCCTCCTGCCCTCAATCTTTCCCAGCATCAGAGTCTTTTCCAGTGAGTCAGCCCTTTGCATCAGGTGGCCAAAATATTGGAGCTTCAGCTTCAGCATCAGCCCTTCCAATGAGTATTCAGGGTTGATTTCTTTTAGAATTGACTGGTTTGGTCTCCTTGATGTCCAAGGGACTATCAAGAGTCTTCTTCAGCACCACAATTTGAAAGGATCAATTCTTCAGGAAAGATTTTAAATTCTTCTTGCAGACCAGAACTAAATCAAGCTCTAGGACTCTATTTTCCCCTGAGCACAAACCCCAGACACAGTGGGTGTTCATTTTTTCAAGCTGCAGCATTTTCTTCTGAAGGAACAATTCCATCCCTTCGTCTCTAATCAAATCCAAATGCAAATAATGATCCAGACAAATGCCTCGACCCTATTTCCATAAAATAGCCGTCAGATTCGAGGGAATGAATCTTTACCCAGTCTGATGACCATTGATCTTCACTGTGTCAGGCGAAAACTAATCTCCTCTTATTACTTGCAAGTTTGAGCAAATTGGAAAATAGTTAAAAATCCTTCATGGTGTCTGGAGATGGGACTGGAAGCCAAGTGCACGAGCTCCCCCTGCTGGTGAAGTACACATTATCGCAAGTTGGGGGGGGGAATTAATCATCATTTTTCAAACAGGCTAATGGAAAAAGCAACTTATGTTAAAAATTAATGACTGGTTGTCCTTTATCCCATGGCTTTCCTTCCATCGTATTTAGATTTTTAGCATGACGTTATTTTATTTGCCACCAAGAAGTTCGTTGTTGTTTTAATTGTTACGTCAAGAAAGAGTAACACGTCAGCGTCATGTAAGCCTGCGCGTGCTGTGATCACGTGCCAAGGCCCTGCTTGACTCACATCTTCCCGTGTACAGAAGGCCAAGTCTGCCCATAGTTCATCAGCGTGTGGACAAAACACAGCCCTGAGTGGCAAGGTTTCTTCCACAAACTTCTCTACTTTATTTGAAATCCCTGTGTAATAAGTGCTATTTTTCTGAACAACTGAAGCTTTCGTTTTTTAAAAAAAAAAACTGGACTAATTTTCTAACTTCGCTTCCCAAATATTCAGCTCTGTGTACTCTGGAGAGAACGTGTTGACATTCTAACCTCATGTGTAGACCCAGCGTGGTGTGGGGTGGCGGTCCCCACCTCAGGCCCTTTTTCCTTTTCTGCTCTCTCGGGGTCAGGGGTGACTGCTGCTTGCCCCTCCCCACCTCCTCTGCACTGGCCTGGCTCTTACTTTACAGAAGACCGTCCTTCAAGTTCCTCCTTTGTCTTTCCATCACCTGCAAAGTGGGCGAGCTACTTGGATCAACATCGGTTCAGTTCAGTTCAGTCGATCAGTCATGTCCGACTCTTTTCAAGCCCATGGACTGCAGGCCAGGCCTCCCTGTCTATCATCAACTCCCAGAGTTTACTCAAACCCATGTCCATTGAGTCGGTGATGCCATCCAACCATCGCAGCCTCTGTTGTCCCCTTCTCCTCCCGCCTTCGATCTTTCCCAGCATCGGCATCTTTTTCAAGGAGTCAGCTCTTTGCATCAAGATAGATGCAGACAGAGAGATGCCAGTCCTGGCAAATAATTCAAAATGTGCGCGGCTCTGGCTTTTCTGTGCTTTCTGAGCAGAGAGGAGGAGCGTTCACCCCTCGGGGAGTGACTAACCCGTCCTGAATCGGGAGCCGAGTCCAGGGCTCTCCCGAGGGGAAAACGTGTGTGTCACAAGCTCGGAGGCAGAGGCTGGGGTCCCCAGGGTGGGGGCAGAGGTGGGGTCAGGGGACCGGCTGAGGCTGCGAGGGCGTCAGCAGCCAGGCTGCACCCTCGCATCCATGTGGGGCTGTGAGGCTGCGGGGGCCCTCTGGGCGCCCTGACAGCCCCACCGTCTTCCCTTCTCCTCGGACTCCCATCCCCCAGCAGGACAGAACAGACCCCCTTGTTTATGGCGAGGCATGAGGAAAGCAGTATCTGCTCCCCACAAATTGTAAAATGCAACAAGACAAACCACGCTGCCTTTAAAGCACGCCTCCAGGACCGTCAGGGGCTCCTGCCCTGCCTGGGTGACTAGGGCTGGCGCTGCTCTGACAGCGCACTGACCCCCGATGGCACAGACCACCGGTGGCCTGGCCGGAGTCTCCCCGCCCGGCGCCCCCGGGCTGGACGTGAGCCCCTTTCCCCAGCACAGGTGGGCCTTCAGTATAGCCGTGGGGTCTCAGCCGCCCGGCTCACACAGAGTCAGGGGTGCACCTTAGGCTGAGGGAGAAGCAGGCTGGGTCGCACCGCCAGAAGAGCCGCAGGCACTACAAGGGCACCTGTCTGTCAGGGGGCAATGAGTGAACAGAACGCGGTTTACACGGGCCCCAGGGATGGCACTTGAGCAGGAAGGGAGTCCTGACACAAGCCATGCATGACAGAAAGGAGCCAGGCCCGATGGTCCCACTGGTCAGGGGTCCCTGGCGCCGTCAGTCACAGGGGGCCTAGGGTGGGGCTTTCCTGGAGGCCAGGACTGGTAATGGGACCCAGTATCTGCTGGGTGCCGGGTTGGTTTGGGAAGATGAGAAAGGTCTGGAGCTGGATGCTGTGATGGATACACAACATCGTAAAGTACTTAAAGACACCAAAATGTGCAATTAAAAATGGCAAAATGGTAGGTTTCATGTTAGGTCAGTTCAGTTCAGTCACTCAGTCGTGTCCAACTCTGCGACCCCATGAACCGCAGCACGCCAGGCCTCCCTGTCCATCACCAACTCCCGGAGTCCACCCAAACCCGTGTCCATTGAGTTGGTGATGCCATCCAACCATCTCATCCTCTGTCGTTCCCTTCTCCTCTTGNTCTCTTGCTTTTTCGATGATCCAGCGGATGTTGGCAATTTGATCTCTGGTTCATGTTAGCTATGTTTTACCAAAATTTTAAAAAAAAAATGTAAGGGTGACTCAGACACTGCGGGCCCCTCCCCACCTCTGCACGAGGGGGTCATTGCCAGCAACCAGGCAAGTTCTTAGTGCTTCTTCCTGTGCTCACCACAAAACTTTCTAGTGATGCGTAAACAGGGTCAGGACCAGCCCCAGGGTGTCAGCAAACAAACCCCGGATACAGAAACCCTTCTGGAGAACTCAGCTGCTACTCTGAGGGGTTCAGTTCAGTTCAGTTCATTTTAGTCGCGACCCCATGGACTGCAGCACGCCAGGCCTCCCTGTCCATCACCAACTCCCGGAATCTACTCAAACCCATATCCCTTGAGTCAGTGATGCTATCCAACCATCTCGTCCTCTTTCGTCCACTTCTCCTCCTGCCTTCAATCTTTCCCAGCATCAGGGTCTTTTCCAGTGAATCAGTTCTTTGCATCAGGTGGCCAAAGTATTGGAGTTTCAGCTTTAGCATCAGGTTTTCCAATGAATATTCAGGACAGATTTCCTTTAGGATAGACTGGTTTGATGCCCTTGTAGTCCAAGGGGCTCTCAGCCTTCTCCAACACCACAGTTCAGNGGTCTTTTCCAGTGAATCAGTTCTTTGCATCAGGTGGCCAAAGTATTGGAGTTTCAGCTTTAGCATCAGGTTTTCCAATGAATATTCAGGACAGATTTCCTTTAGGATAGACTGGTTTGATGCCCTTGTAGTCCAAGGGGCTCTCAGCCTTCTCCAACACCACAGTTCAGAAGTATCAATTCTTTGGTGCTCAGCTTTCTTTATAATCCAACTCTCACACCAGTACATGACTAGTGGAGAAACCATAGGTTTGACTAGATGGACCTTTGTCAGCAAAGTAATGTCTTTGCTTTTTAATAAGGTGTCTAGCTTGGTCGTAAGTTTTCTTTCAAGGAGTAAGCATCTTTTAATTTCATGGCTGTAGTCACCATCTGCAGTGATCTTGGAGCCCAAGAAAATAAAGTCTCTCACTGTTTCCACTGTTTCCCCATCTGTTTCCCATGAAGTGGTGGGACTACACACAGTGAGACTGGTTTGTATACAGTGTGCAGGCCTGTGAATTCTCACATGCACATGGCTGCCACCACCATAGGGACGCATCGCCCCAAACCTCCCTTCCAGTTCACACCACCGCCTCCCTCCCCCAGCTCTGACCCGGCCAAGCCCTGCTCTCGTCACCTTCCCCGTAGTGCAGCCTTTTGAAGACTGTCATGTGTGTATGAGATCACACAATGCTGCTGCTGTTAAGTCGCTTCAGTTGTGTCCGACTCTGTGCGACCCCATAGACAGCAGTCCACCAGGCTCCCCGTCCCTGGGGTTCTCCAGGCAAGAAGACTGGAGTGGGTTGCCATTGCCTTCTCCAGTGCATGAAAGTGAAAAGTGAAAGTGAAGTCGCTCAGTCATGTCTTACTCTAGCGACCCCATGGACTGCAGCCTACCAGGCTCCTCTGTCCATGGGATTTTCCAAGCAAAAGTACTGGAGTGGGATGCCGTTGCCTTCTCCGAGATCACACAGTACGAAGGCTTTTTGGAACATCTTCTTTCACCGAGCCCAGTGCCTTGGAGATGCCTCTGAGTTGTCCAGTGTATCGAAGTCGCTCCTTCTTACTGCTGCGCTGTGTGGCTTCGCATGGACACCCTACAGTCTGTTTATCATCCCACTCAGTGAGGGACATNAGATCACACAGTACGAAGGCTTTTTGGAACATCTTCTTTCACCGAGCCCAGTGCCTTGGAGATGCCTCTGAGTTGTCCAGTGTATCGAAGTCGCTCCTTCTTACTGCTGCGCTGTGTGGCTTCGCATGGACACCCTACAGTCTGTTTATCATCCCACTCAGTGAGGGACATTTGCGTCCTTTACAGAGTTAGTGATTATGAATTGAGCTGCTATAAACATTCATGGCCAAGTTTTGTGTGATTGTAAGTTTTAAGATTTAAATTACTTGCATCAAAAGAGCAGAGATGAATACATTAATTATAAAAATCACTTCCAAAAACATATAATTTTTCTTTTCTCATTCAAAGCAGGAAGTGGGATTGCTGAGTCATATGGTAAGTGCATGGTTAACTTTATAAGAGACTCAAATTGTGTTACAGAGTGAGGATACCATTTTGCATTCCCACTAGCAATGCATGTGAGGTCTAGTTGCCAACATCCTAGCTAATACCTAGTATTGTCAGTATTCTTTACTTCAGCCATTCTAATAAGGGGATAGTGGTGTCTCTGGGTGGCTTTCATTTACATCTCACTAATGGTCTGGAAAATCCCATGGACAGAGGAGCCTGGAAGGCTGCAGTCCGTGGGGTCGCTGAGGGTTGGACATGACAGCGACTTCACTTTCAGTTTTTACTTTCATGCACTGGAGAAGGAAATGGCAACCCACTCCAGTGTTCTTGCCTGGAGAATCCCAGGGACGGGGGAGCCTGGTGGGCTGCCGTCTCTGGGGTCACACAGAGTCGGACATGACTGAAGTGACTTAGCAATGGCTAATGATCTTGGGCATCTCTTCATGTGCCTGCTTGCCTTCTGCTCATCCTTTGCAATGAAGTGTTTAGTCACTCATTTTGTCCAATTTTTAAACCTGGTTGTTTGGTTTTTTTTACCATTGATTTTTTAGAGTTCTTTACATATTGTGGTTTCAAGTCCCACATCATATATATGATTGTAAATATTTTCTCAGTCTGTAGCTTCTTTTCATTCTCTTAAAAGTGACCTTTGCAAAAGTTGTAAATATTGATCAGGTCCAATTTATCAATTTTGTTTCTTTTATGGATCATGCTTTCAGCATCAGGTCTGTAAACTTATTGACTACCCTCATGTCATGGAGGTTTTCTTCTCCTATGTACTGATTATAAAAATCACCAAAACAGATGCTCTGGTTTTTTTAGCATTAGAAGCTGGTGTGTGTGGTTCAGGCGTGAAACATTGTTATTGTCCACACAACACTTCATTAACTACATCACAGCATAAACAAGTTTAACAATATCAGATCATCTGCATGACACCACTGAACATTTATTTAAAACCTTTTCATAAAGTTTAGGAAACTTTCTTAGTTTAATCACAGAATGGGCCAATCGAAGTACACAATGTTTCTGTGATGAAAATTCCAACACATCCTGCAGAAAAATGGTGTATAAACACCAAAGTAAGCCTGCATTCATTAGCTCAATCATGCCCAACTCTGCAACAGCATGGACTAAAGCTCACCAGGCTCCTCTGTCCATGGAGTTCTCCAGGCAAGAATACTGGAGCGGACTGCCATTTCTTACCCCCCAAAAAAGCGTTAGTAGTGCAAAATTCTGAGCTGTTTTCATTATTTTGGGCCATTAAGGTGCTATTTAACAAATAACTTCACTTGTCGGATACATTGGATATTTAGACACAAAGATATTTTTGTGTCTAAACGCAAAAGATATTTTGCTTGAAGTGAGTAACTTAAGGAAGATGCCCTGGAGGAGGGCACAGCAGCCCATTCCAGTATTCTTGCCTGGATAATCTCATGGACAGAGGGGCCTGGCGGGCTACAGTCCATAGGGTTACAAAGAGTCGCAC
Organism: Neotragus moschatus; assembly: GCA_006410615.1. Classification (NCBI taxonomy): domain Eukaryota; kingdom Metazoa; phylum Chordata; class Mammalia; order Artiodactyla; family Bovidae; genus Neotragus; species Neotragus moschatus. The sequence goes on from SJYA01002784.1 coordinate 38,079, forward strand.
ACGACTGAAGTGACTCAGCACATATGCACAAGTAACCGAAACAGTTTCCTGGCTCATCTGTTTTCTTTTTTAATGCTTGGTTTCACATTTTTCTTCATTGGAGAGGAATGTGTAGGGTTGGCCAGCGGTGACGGAATCTGATTGGCCCTGGGTGGCAGACAACACAACACAGGGAGAAGCAAATTACGTGCCTTCTGGCGGCTCCCACAGAGAAGATGTGTTAGCGTCAGGAGGGCGGGGCATCCCCACAGTTCCTGAAATGCTGCAGCTCGCCCCGGGGCCAACGGCTTCAACTCAAAAGTCCACTGCATAGGCCTCCACCCGTGCCATCACGTCCATGCACTTGAGTGCGAGTTGCTCCGTCATGTCCAGCTGACCCCATGGACTGTAGCCCGTCAGGCTCCTCTGTCCATGGGATTCTCCATGCAAGGATACTGGAGTGGGTTGCCATTTCCCTCTCCAGGGGAACTTCCCGAACCAGGGATCGAACCCGAGTCCCTTACATCTTCTGCACTGGCAGGCAGGTTCTTTACTACGAGCGCCACCTGGAATAACACCATTCCCTGGGTTTCCTGCACAGGGAACCCGAACACCATGAAGTTCCCGGCCCCATGAGGGCAGGGAGGGTCAGCACGCCCCAGGCCTGGCTCCATCCTCCGAGGGAGGCTGTGACTAAGCTGTACAGGAAACAGGTCACTTGCTGAGCCTGCCTGAGGGACACTGAGAACTGCAGCCTGCAGAACGTATGGCCAGGGCATCAGGGAGGTGGGGTCTGGGCACAGTGGGGAGAGGCAGGGGGAGCAGGGAGCCTGGGCCCCCGCAGGACCCGCAGAAGGAGGGACTTAGAACCTGAGGGGCGACAGGGTGCAGAGTCACAGAAGGAGGACTGGAGGGCCCGTGGACACCTCGTTCAAAAGACAGAGAGAGACTGGACCACTCAAAGCCAAGACAGGGTCTCAGAAAGTAGAGAGAGCCTGCACGTGCTGTGTGGCGTAAGCTCTCAGCTGCTCCTCCCGCTCCCCAGGCTGCAGAGAAGGGGTCCAGTTTGTGAGCAGATGCAGAGGGTGGATGTGGGGGTGAGGGTGGACAGGAGGCGCAGGGCATCCTCTCTTTGCAAATGAATCTGGGCGGGAAAGGGTGGGGTCCCGGCAGGGCTGCTTTGCTGTTGACGTGGGGCTGAGACAAACACAGGGACTATTTTAAAGAAAAACCTATAAGAGTTGTGTACGGATCCGAAGGGGGAAATAGAGCAGAGAGAGAGGCCAGGATGACTGCAGGGCTTCCGACCTGGTGGATGAAGATGGTCTGAGAGAGTCATAGACGCTGACGGAGATGCGTGTGGGAACACGCCCCTGTAACTAGTGCCAGTGACCCCAGTGATAATCCAGACAGGAGTGCGAGTCCCAGCAGCGACACTGAGCCCATTAAATGCACTGAACTCCCGAGAAGCATGCTCTAGACTTGGTGACAACAGCATCTTGAGAGCAAGAAGGGTCCTTCTGAACCACGCCCCATGCAGGGGATGGAGGAAGCGTTTGCGAAGCTGCGGCTCACTGTCCCGGTGGCTTTCAGGAGGTCCCCGTGAAGATCTCCTCTGACCTTCCAGACGTCTCCCCCTGTCTCTCAGGATGGACACCACGCGGCCAGAACCACCCACTATGGCTCCCTGCCCCAGAAGGCGCAGCACGGCCGGCCCCAAGACGAAAACCCCGTAGTGCACTTCTTCAAGAACATCGTGAGTGTCGGCGTGGGGGTGGGGAGTGGAGGGGTGCAGGGCAGGGGTGGAGGAGCGGACAGGTGAGGGGTGCCCGGCCATGCCCCTGCCCAGGAGAGCCTAAGTGTGTCCCCAGGTGACACAGCTCTAATCCAGGGGGGAGAGATCTGAGTATATCCCCGGGGGACTCTAAACTCTGATCCACAAGGGATCTGAGCACATCCCCAGGTGACAGCTCTAATCTATGGGAGGGAGGTCTGAGAATATCCCCATGGGGCACAGCTATAAGCCTCTGGAGGGTGGTAGATTGGCTCACCAGTTGTAACAAGTGGACCACACAGAAGCCAGGGGGTGGGCTGTGCAGAGGACAGTAGGTCATGACAGTGCCCTGCAATTACTGTGGAATTTTTCTAGAAACCTAGAACTGACTCTAAAAAAAAAAAAAATAAAGTCTTAAAAACAAAAGCAAAAGCACAGGCTCTATTTATAGACCTCCTTTTTCATGATGATGAGGGCTTTAGGGACCACACACCTGAGGGCTTTCCTTTCAAGGCTCCTAGTATCTGGGGCCCTTGACTGCCGACTCCAGAGAGGGTCTCTGTGACACTCGCCCTGTCCATCAGCGTGTGACAGGGACTGTCACTGCAGCGCCAGCCACAAGGGCTCGCCTTGCTGAGTGCAGAGCCCTGGGCGTGTTTCACATCCTCCCAAACACTTCCGAGTGTTCTGGACAATCCGAGTGCCACTGGGTGCTTTCAGATCCTCAAATCCTATGTTTCTCCCTCACCTGGGACAGAACAGGGTCGCTAGGCAGAGACTAATGGCTGGCTTCTTATGCCATCGGTGCCAGACCCTCCCAGCAAGCAGCTCCCTCTAGCTGGGAACTGGAAACGAGCCGGGTGAACACAGGGGTGGCAAGTGACCACAGGAGGCCCTCTGGAGGCGGTCAGGGCGGGGCCACGGTGAAGGAGGGACCACGCCCCAGCTCCCTGTTCTCCTGTGTCTTTGCAGGTGACACCTCGCACACCTCCTCCATCGCAAGGAAAGGTAAGCGCTCTGAAGGCACCGAGCCGCCATCGCTTCACCCGCCTGGAGCCCCTAAATGGGTCAGACGGCGGGCTGGACTCTGCTCCCTCATTTCCCCCCAAAATGTTTTGCCCCGTGGAGCCCACGTAGAACTAGAATGGGCTGAGAAACGCTTATCCCAGGCAGATGGCACTCCCGTCCCCTCCCTGCCTGGATCGGAAGTCCTCCGGGGCGCTGCGGGCAGCCGTGGCCACGCGCAGGGATGCGCCGAGTCTGACAAACCCGATTTCCTGCCGCAGCTCAGTGCTGTTGTGACTGTGTCTCCTGTTGTGTGAAAGAGCGCCGCGCCTGCACTGATCCCTGTGTCTCTTTCTCTTTCTCTTCCTCACGCAGGGGCGAGGACTGTCCCTCAGCAGATTTAGCTGGGTAGGTGCCGTGTGCTCCGCGCCCCCCCCCCATCCCCCCGTCCACTCCCGCTTCCTCTGCCTCGCGGAGGCTCGCTCTTCCAGTTCCTTCCATCCTCCCGGCTTGTGCCCCAGCTGCTTCCCCCACAGCAGGCCCTTCCTTCTAGCTCCACCAACGCTCCTGTTCCCTTGCCCCGGGGCCCACGCACCGAGGGGCTCCTAGGAGACTCTGCTGGACTCTCCCCAGGAAAGGAGGACCCCCGTCTTTGGGAAAGTTCCTGACTTCCTTCCAAAACGGCGGATGAGGAAGTCCAGTCCCTGCACCTGTCCAAGTAGCTAACCCCACCCTGCTGGGTGTTGACATTCTGTTGAGAAACAGTGATTCTGCTGACAAGACAAAAGGATGCTGAGTTCAGCTGCTCAGTTTATAACAACCTAAGTGATTCAAATTTTGGTTTAGGTTGTGATTTAGTAATAACTAAAGCGACTGAACTGAACTGAACTGAACTGAAAGCTTAGATACCAAGCCATCCGGGAAAACCTTTTTAGGAATTTCTGAGAACAAAGTGTCCATGAAAATTTTAAAGGACTGACTTGTTCAGCTTCTGGTAAAATTTGGTGTCTACACCAACTTCTAATGCTGATCTGTGTTTTAACCAAATTACCTTCTAGTAAAGGCTTCCCTGGTGGCTCAGTGGTAAACAACCTGCACTGGCAGGCAGGTTCTTTACCACTCAGGTTGGATCCCTGGGTCTCAGGAAGATTCCCTGGGGGAGGGCGTGGCAACCCACTCAGTATTCTTGCTTGGAGATCTCCATGGACAGAGGAGCCTGGTGGGCTACCATCCATGGGGTCTCAGAGAGCTGGACACAACTAAGCAACCAAACAGTAGTATTTACCAGTAAATATTAGACACAGTCTTGGTCAAATTTCCAGAACAAAAAGAGAGCCACTAACCTCTAGGCCGGGAACTGTGTCTGTCTTGGAGACAGAAACACATTCTCCAGTGTCCTTGGAGACACAAGATCTCTCTAGCACAGAGCCTGCGTCTCACTGATGCACGGTTAGTAGGCGACATAGAAATGAATGCATGAATTTAGAGAGAAAGAAAGAAGAAAGGGAAGAGGAAGCAAGAAAGGAAGGATGGAAAGAGGAAGGGGAGGGGGGAGGAGGGAGGGGAAGGGAGGAGGAGGCACTGCTTCAGGTTGATGTTTGGCAGAAACCAACACAATACTGTAAAGCAGTTACCCTTCAATAAAAAGTAAACACATTTTTAAAAAAGAAGGAAGGAGGGAGGGAGGCGTCCGCCCTCAGAGAAAAGGCAGAGGAAGCTTCCGGGAACCGCTCCCACACATGATTACTGCAGTGTGAACTGCGAGGTTGCTGGGACACTCATACAGATACACGTGAGCCTATTTCTGATCTGATGAATTTGCAAAGAGTGCCGATGATGTAGAGAACTTACGCGGGCCAGCGGCCACAGACAATTAATGACGGACTTCTTGTGCCAGCAGGAGAAAAAGGTGACACTGAAGAATGAAATCCAGTTCTGACCCAGAAATCTTACTTCAGTAACTACTCGACCTGACTCTTAACCTTCTAGGCGTGGTGGACCAGGGCAGAGCCGCTGATGACTGGGAGTGATGGGGGGAGACCTTCTTTCTTCCCGTTTAAGGCCCCTCCAACCCGGCAGCTAATAGAATGCCTTTGCATGCCTCTCCATGTCTCTGTTTTTGTTCCCACTAACCTGTTAATTTTCTCTTTTTTTCCAAAGCAAAGTTCTGCTCTGTGTTCCGTGAGCCGGTCTGTGGGTTTCCGAGAACCGCATGACTGTCTTCGTTTGGAGATCCTGAAAACTAGTTTTCTCAACTATGTTGTATGTTTTTCTGACAAATTCTAGGTTGTCCAAAGATAAAAGTGACCAAAAATTTGAAACGAGAAAAATTAAGCAGATTATCAATCTGAAAACCAATCCTTGAATTTTATTCTCAGAAGCATTTTATTCTGGAGAAAATCAACAGCGTCAGAGCATGACAGGCTCGCGTGGGACAGCGCGGCTTTCTCCCATGCTGGTCTATCCTTCGGCACAGCTCTTTTTAACTGTCCTTGGCCCCTGCGACTATGACCCAGGGAGTGTGTCCCTGGAAACTGTGGGATGCGAGGGGAGCAGTAGGCGCCCCTCGTGTGTAGTGCCCGAGACTCATGCACTCGACACCCCTTGAGACCAGGTTTTCACGTGAAAGTGGCTGCCTCGTTCTGAGTGGCCAGCATCTATTCCCAGCGTCTGTTTCTGGCTGAAAGTGAAGGAACCCGCAGAAGTAGCACTAGGGCGGGGTAGTGGGAGGGTGGGGGCCTAGACAGGTGGCCCTGGTCCAGCTCCAGTCCAAACATGAGACAGCTGGCTTGCAAGATCCTTGAAGCTCCTGGAGCCCACCTCCAGCACCTCTGAACCAGAGGGATGGACTCCACGCTTCCCAAGCTCCCTCTAGCCCCACAACACCCTCCTGAAACCAAAAAGGACCACAGGCTGAGGCCAAGGGGTCTAGAGCTCGAGAAGAGACGGTTTTACTTCATTTGTAGAATTCTTAGGAGAGGCCCAGGCAGAGAGAGTCCCGCTTCTTGTTGGCAAAATGTGAAGTGAGATCCCAGAGCCTGTCCATTGCATGAGACCCAGGCGAGGGACATGCACCCTAAGGCGCTACCGTCTGAGCCCCAGAGCCCCCTTCCTTCCCGTGCTCACAGTGCCGGGTCCCTTTGAAACTAGAGCTTATACGAGTGCAAACTGGCCCCAGAGACACACGCCTTTACATTGCAGTAACTGTGTGTCGTTGCTACCTGCAGGAAGCCAGCTTTCTCTTTCCTCCCTGAAGTGAGAGTGGTCCCCCCAGAGAAGCTAGAGGCAGATGGGGGCTGCCTGAGGAGCCCCCTCAGCAAGCTTGAGAGTTCAGAGCCACAAGCTGCAGTCTCAGAGCAGGTTGTCCATCATCTCCATGTTACAGAAGAGGAAACCGGAGCTCAGAGAGCTTCCGACAGTTGCCCAAAGTCACACAGCCAGGGAGTGGGGTTGCTGAGACCCACCTCGGTTGCTGGCCCTGGGACAGTGCCCAGGTGCACAGCTGGGGGACGTGGCTTCCCAGCCCACCCCCTCTCCCTCTATGATCACCAGCTCACAGCCCAGAGCCCCTGGAAGAATCCTGGTCCATCCACACTCAGGGCAGTCAGGGGAGCTGGTTCTGGCCTACAAGAGGCCTCTCCAAGCTGGAGAGTTGGGAATTGTGTCTTTGCCCTTTAAAAATGGATGATCCCCCAATTCCCCAAGTGTGAAGGCTGCTGAGCCCCGGGGGAACTGGCATGAAGGGTCTGTGCCAACGGCCAGAACAACCCTGGGGCCGAGCGTTGTCTCCCAGGCTCCTGTCAGGGGCTTGGCCTCGCCCATCCTTCTCCAGCACAGTCCCAGCGCCCCTTCCCCCAATGCATGCAGACGAAGACTCTGGAGAGTGTGTGTGACTCTGGCTGATCCGCCCTGGGACCCGCTCAGCCAGGAGAAGGGCAGACACTGCCACAGGGAAGGTCCCACGCCCCGCTGGAGGTGCCGGGTGCCCAGTGTGTGGCCAAGTGGCCGCTGAGGCCGGATGGATGTGGACTGGGGCAGGGCCACAGGCCATGGGCACAGACCGCGAGCCTCACCCTCTCTTGCAGGGGGCTGAGGGCCAGAAGCCAGGATTCGGCTATGGAGGCAGAGCGTCTGACTACAAATCGGCTCACAAGGGACTCAAGGGGCATGATGCCCAGGGCACGCTTTCCAAAATCTTCAAACTGGTAACGTACCTTCTCCACATGGGAGGCGCTGGGAGGGGTCTGGGGATGAGTCTGGGGCGGCCTGGGGATGCCAGTCTCCAGCCCCTCCACCTGTTGCTTCCCAGGAGTTGCTCCTGCGCATCCCAGCCCTTCCAGGTGGGCGTTTCTGCAGAGCTCACCTGAGCAGGTACTGCGCCAGGTGCCAGGCCAGGGGTCCTCAGGAGCTTGAGGACAAGAGGGGTCGTGCTGGACCCGGAGAGGCTCAGGGGCCTGGAGGGCACCAACCCATCTGGGAAGTCAGGTGACTCCCTGGCCGGGGCAGCAGCACCTTGGTCCCTGAGGGTGACGAGAGGGAAGATGGTTCGGTGGCGACAAACCCTGGGGACCTTAGGCGTCTGTCCTGCTGATTCACATTGGAGCCACATGTCCAGGTCCCCCGGCCTCCCTGAGGCTTCGTCTCTCCTCTGTGAGACGGGGGGATGTGTGGGGAGCCGCTCTGACAGGAGGGGTACCGTGCCGTCTGCCCAGCTCCCTGCCCAGACCCCCTCAAAACAGCCAGCATCACCAGTGATACGTCAGCCCTGCTCAGAAACCTGAGATCTCAGGAGGGGCTCTGATGGGGGACAAGGCACAGCTCCCCCCAGGCCTGAGCCGGTTGGAGGAGGGAAGGGAAGTTTCTGGACTCAGGAGGGGCAGATCCCAGGCAGTAACCCCTCACCCCAGGCCCCTGAGACTCCTTCCTCCCACAGCTGCAAGCAGGCAGAGCTGTCCTGGGGTGAGAGGGCTGGTTGCCTAGGTCCAGCGGCCAAGCTCACCTGTGAGGAGATGGAACACCCTGGAGACAGGGGCCCGAGACCCAGGATGCCCAAGGGCTGGTCCAGACTCTAGTCTCCTCAGACAGAGTAGACGCGGCTGCCCCAATGGGCAGGGCCCAGATGCCCAGACAGGCCTCGAGAAGGGGGAAAGGGGCAGCAGGCTTAGAGCTGGAGGGCTCAGGAGCTGAGATGAGCCTGTGACGTCAGAGCAAGCCTCGGCCATTTCCACAAAGATTCGAGGCTCCCTGGGGTGCCTTTCATCCCTGATAATGGAACCACATTTGCACCACGGCCTGGCAAGAAGGAACAAACGTCACCAAATCCCGATCCCACGGGTTTTCTCATTAAAGCATCAGCCCAGCCGCCACTTTCACTGACTCTTGACCCAAATGAGGCCATGACTTCCCTGCTGATGTCCAGCTACAACTGCAGTCCTGACTATTACAAGGGTCTGGTCAACTCCCCTTCCAGCTGGAAGAATTGTCATGAGGAAGACAGACACCGCGAGGAAAGGCAGAGTCCACGTGCTATAGCAGGAGCAGCCGCGTGAGGACCTGGCACTCACCGTGCCCTCAGGGCTGCAGGACCGCCCTGCACCCTCGGGCATCGCGGTACCGGCTCCGCTGCCGTGCTCACACCCCACTTGGCAGCTTCTTCCACCCGTGCCCCAGGCCAGCGGCCCCCCGGGGGAGACCTGCATTTCCACGAACTCCTGTCCCAGGTGTCCGTGGTCTTGGATGAGACCAGGAGTGTCTCCCGAGGCTCACCCGCTGGCTTACAGCAGGTCACAGCATGATTTCACCCAAGAAGGTCCTGCGGTCTGTGGCGAGGCTGTGTCACCGGGAGATCAACAGCCCCACGCACCCCGTCCACGGGCTCAGTCCCCACCAGCAAAGCGTGATGGCTCCTCAACCCCAGTCACCTCTGACCTGCAGAAGCGTGCTTCCTGCTGAGCTCATTGAAACGTCGAGATTTTACAATTTATGGTGAAATGGTTTGGTCAGGAACACAGGGACTCGTAGGTTGGTCACCTAACTAATTCTGCATCAGTCTCGCGTGTGTGTGGCACGTCCAGTGACCGGGATACACAGACGGCCGGGACAGACACAGCGACCTAAGCACTGAAAGGTGCTGGACTCTGAAGGGTGACGAGAAGCAGGACTCAGCTTTGAGGAGACTCAGTCACTTCCGGAAGACATTTAAATACATGAAGTGAGTGCTGAGTGACCCACTGCTAAGTAGGCTGGTGTCAGACTCAATGTGGGCAGGACTCAGTCTTCAAAATATTGATCCTGAGGCAAATCTGATAAGGAGATAAATACTATGTCAAATGTCCAGGAAACAGAGAGCCTTACAATATACGTGTCTTGATTCTGAAATGAGACGGCGAGGACGCATGTCCTGGCGGGGTTCTGGGTCTAAACCCGGAGCTGCACTGTTTCCATCAGGTCACCTGCAGTGTCCAGACCATTTCTGATTCCCCAAGACTTCCGGACCAGAGCGACCAAGGGCAAAGCCCAGATGTCTGCAGTTGGGACGATGTCCGTCCTCATCAGAGTTTCTAACACCAGCTCCCCTCTGCTGGCTGACTTTGGGGAAATAACTCAGCCTCTCTGAGGAGCTTCAGCTCCTTCAAGTAGCAAACAGGGATGCTAAGAACACCCACCTCCTAGGCTGGCTTGCTTGTTCACAAGATGAAACAGATGCCAGAGATTTAGATCACAGTAGATAATAATCTGTAGGCACAGAAATCGAAAAGAAAAGCCATAAATCTGCCACCTTTTATTCAAAAGTTGCCCTCAGGGTGTTCAGTGGTTCTCACGTAAGCTGTTTGGCAAAACAGGGTAGGAGGGGGACTAAGCCCGTCTCAGCGCAGATGTGCTTGTTCAGATGGAGCAGCGGTCTGCTCTTATGCACGACCAACTCACACTTTCCAGGAGGCCCTAAGGTTCATCTCTCTGAAATTCAGGACAAGGAGGGGCTAGTGCTGCCTGGCTCAGGGCTACTCCAGGAGCAGCTCTGAGGACCAAGTACCCGAAGCCCAGCCAGACTCACCTGGGACCAGAGCCAGGTCCCTGCTGAAGGGCTTGGCCCCGAGGCTGGGGAACAAAGCCCCTTTCCTGCAGGGGGAGTTATCTCTGAATGATGCCTGACACCTGCAGAGGCTAGAATTCCACAGACTTCCCCACACGTGAAAAGGAAATGCCTCCAGTGAGTCAGCAATGGAGGAATATTTTGGGGGAAAGCAAAGTTGCAAGAAATCAGAGCCATCATCTTTCTGTTGACCGGGTTAGCTATAAGACCTGGGGCCTTGTGTTTCCATTGCCTAAACTCTGGGTCACATGGGGGAATGCAAGACATGGACAAGGCCCGTCTATCATCAGATCAATAGCGTATTTCATGTTCATCTTTCTTTCCGGGGGCTCACAGTCTCAAGGAGATCTTTGAGAGATCAAGTTTTCATTCATAACCTNCCATTGCCTAAACTCTGGGTCACATGGGGGAATGCAAGACATGGACAAGGCCCGTCTATCATCAGATCAATAGCGTATTTCATGTTCATCTTTCTTTCCGGGGGCTCACAGTCTCAAGGAGATCTTTGAGAGATCAAGTTTTCATTCATAACCTACGAGAAAAGGGAAACCCCAAAAGAGACTAAAATTTGAATAAGAATTCAAATGCAAAAAAAAAAAAAAGGCACCTTCCTCCAAGCTCATCTAAGTGGCAGCTGGGGTGACAGTTGCCTTCTCGAGCCAATGCCTGGACAAGCTCCCTTGTCTCCATCTCTGGAAAGATGGAGCTGTCTCTCCGTCATCCCCACCCACTCTCTCCACCTCCACCACTGCCAGCTCTTCTGCAAACTGTACTTGTCCAGAAAACATGTCAACTTTTGATTTTTTAAGACCCTGAGGTCAGAGTTTATGGACGGCTCATCTGGGAGGCTGGTTTCCTTGGTGATGCAGGAGAGAGCTCGCAGGTGGGGCGGAGGCCGCTCCCTGGTGAACCAAGTGGGGCTGCGCTCTCAGCATCCCAGCCTCATGCAGATGAGCCCGTCCCGGGCATCGTTCATGGACCGCTTCCCACGGTCCCTGGGAATCTCTAGAAGTCAGGGGAGTGTGTAATTTCCTTGGTTCTGTCTCCTTACAACAAAGATTTGAAGCAATGGACATTAAAGCCTTTGGCGCATCACAGCTCTCAGACAGTGTTACAGTGCCGTATTACAGCTCAGTTTTATTTAGAAAGTAAAGGAAAATACATCCTCGTGAAGAGACGAGAGAGCGCGCGCGCACCCTGGAGAGAGACCCCTGGCCCTGTGGCTCCTCTTTTTATACGTCTTTTCCTTCCCCCGGGGCCTGCCCTGTGTAAACTGGGCTAGCCAGGACTGCTGTTTGTTTTACCTGAGGTCCTCACTCCAATCCTCAGACTTTCCTTTGTTCTATTTTTGCAGGCTTTTCCCTTCCTTGTCTTTTAGCCACCGCCATCTGGGCTCCTTTTTCCTATTCTAACTACCTAACGTTCCCCCCTCAAGAGATGGGAGGCCAAATTCTTTGGGAATAGGGGCGTCGAGGTCTTTCTGTCCACTTCCTGCTGAGCTGGGATGGCGAGGGGAGTTGGGCCTCCCATCTCTTGACGGGGGAATGTTAGAAGAAAACAAGCCCTGCTTTGAGACATATAATGTATCAGTTGAGTTTTTCACCCCTAGAAATGCATGGTTCTCAGATGCAGCACCCATGCGCCCTGTCCTGTTTGCCCAGTGGTACTTGGATGTGCAGTGAGATACAGAATGCTATGAGACACGGAGTTAGAGACCAGCCCCATGCAGCTTCATTCCTAGAGACAGACCCCGAGGAGAGAGGCCCTGCCCCGGTGACCACTGACCCTGGTAACCACAGGGCCCTGGCTCTCCCAACTCTCTGTTTCTTTTTCTCAGGGAGGACGAGACAGCCGTTCCGGGTCCCCGATGGCAAGACGCTGAAGCCCAGCTCCCCTCCTGGAACCCTGTCCCCAGCTTCTTAATACAACCGCCTCAATGCTAACCATTGTCTAAATTCCCTAGTGCAGCCGGCGTCCCCCCAACTCTGCCCATAGGCGCGTCCTGCGGGCTCCTGGCCAGTGGCTCAATGGAGAAGACGGTGAAGCCGTCAGCTCACCCTTGGAGATCAGTGAGGTCCCCGAGGGTCCAGGGTGGGCGACCCTCCACGCCCACCCTCTGCCCTGGGACAGCCTCAGGAGCGGCCCTGGGGACCCTGCCGCCGGGCCCCCATGCAGGGTGTGGAGACCGACCTTGGCTCTGAGCTTCCTTTGGTTTCTTTCTCACCTCCTCTCACCTCTTAAAGCACTTCCTTTCCTAACTGATCACAGTGGAGCGGCTTCGCGGCGGCGGGAGCTTTGGTACGTGGCAGGCGGGCGGGCAGCTGGGAGTGTCCCGTGTGGTGGCCACGGCTCACACCCCGGAGGAGCCGGGTCGGCGCGTGCAGAGAAAGGACGGGGGGACGAACTCGGCCGGGCCTCGGGGGGGTCCCGCGACGGCGCAGGCGTGCGGGGACCGCAGCGGCGCCCCCCAACAACCTACTTTCTATGGAGCCCGGCCGGAGGGTGGAGGCGGCGCAGCTCAGAGTGGTGGCAGGACGTTCCGGGAGCCTCGCGGTGGCTGCGGCCATCGCGAGCGCAAAGGTGACAGGTGGCGTGCTCGGCACGGCGGTGCGCACAGCGAACACTAACCCTTGGGGAGAGATAACCAGCCCACCCGCTTCCTCCCAGAAACCCGCTGACCAGCACACTCGCTTTTCCCGAATCGCTGCCCGACGGGGCGCAGGCCCGTGAGGACGGGGAGGGGTCCTCTATTCCACTCTTTTCTAACCCCAGCTGATATCCTCGTGCTTCCCCCATAACCTACTGATTCCCACCTTTTGATTTCAGCCTCTCTCCCACCAGAACCCCACGAAGTCCCCACACTGGCGTCACAACCCCCCTTAGGATGAAAATGAGGAATAGTCAACATAACGCCCAAACGTGGCTCTTTAATCCCCTTCTAATTCTGAATATTTTGCGTGGGTTTACTATAATGTCTATTAATACATAGCCTCAATGATGAGAGGATAAGAAAAAAAAAAAAGAAAATTTCAGAAACAAAATCTCCAAATTGCTTGACACACACACTGCGTCTTTGAGCTGGTTGTGACTGAGTGACCTCCATTCGTGGCCACACCCAACAATGAGAGCTGTGACCACGGGTCTCAAGGAAAGTACGCACTGTTCTTGAATATTGAAATAAAGTAATACACTTTTAATGATATCTGCATGGCTTGTCTTCTGTGACTTTTATTCTGGTCTGCAGAACGTTGAGTGTGTGTGCTAAGTCACTTCAGCCGTGCTCAACTCTTTGCAACACTATGGACCCACCAGGCTCCTCTGTCCACGGGATTCTCCCTGCAAGAATACTGGAGTGGGTTGTCATTTCCTCTCCGGGGGATCTTCCCGACCCAGGGATTGAACCTGTGTCTCTTAGGCCTCCTGCATTGGCAGGTAGGTTTTTTCCTGTAGCCACTGGGACGCCCAAGAAGTCTGCATCACCACAAAGCTGCAGGGAAGTTCGTTTCCAGGTGAGCTGTGAGTGGGGTGTGTGTGCTAGACCCCCAGCCACACACACCTCCGTCTCTGCGTGCTCACCTGCGGACCGTCCCACCGAGTCTGGAGGTGCCAGGAGGGTCTATCTGATGAAGGAAGCCTCTTCCCACCAGAACAAAACAGCACGGTGATCACGCTTTCTCAGATACCCTGTCGATCCGCCCAGCCGCCTCTGCACCACGTGGACCAGACCGAGAACTGTCTGTGGGCTCCTGTCTGCCTCCCCAACCCCACCACTCGGGCAGAGGATGGTTGAGGGGCCCCAGCACTAAGCCCTGGGACAGCAGGCCAGGTCAGAGGTCAGGAGCAGGTCAGAAGCTAGCGGCGAGGATGTCGGCTCCATCTAGCAAGCTGGCTTTATAAACCAGGTGTGGGCTGTGAGCTGGGTTTGGGGTTTGTGAGGAGAGAAATGGGCCTGAGAAAAACCCTGAAATAGGGGGGAAAAGCCTCTGAAAATGAGAGCGGTGCTGTGTCAAGTTGGGGCTGTCGTAATATGACACCAGGACTGAGGGCCTGAAACAATGCACAATTTATGTTCTCGGACTCTGGAGGCTGGACGCTCGTGGCCAAGGCGCCAGCAGGGAGTTTCTGGGGAGGCCCCTCTCCTTGGCCTGCACACACTGCCTCCTCTCTAGGGCACACGACACACCGTGGTCTCTCTCCTTCCTTGTAAGGGCTCCAGTCTCACCCTCATGACTGCGTTTAAGCCTACTTAGCTCTTGGAAGTCCCATCACATCAGGAGTTAACAGTCCAGCAAATGAATCTGGGGCACCAGGCAGCCCACAGCCGGGGTGTGTTTCTCCTGCAATGACAAAGGTTTCCTAGACCCCCCAGTTAGCAAGAGTTTAATTAAATGGCAGAGCTGAGGAGAAGGGGGTGCTGCTCCAGGGTGAAGAGGCGGCCGGGCAGGAGGGTGGGTGCCAGGCACAAGCCTGCACTGGGTCTGCCACACGGAAGTCTTAGTCTTCACACTTTGAGCAATGCTGGAAAGCCATCTCTGGGGAAGAGTCTAGGAGGACTTCTTTGTTCTACTCTTGCAACTTTGCTAAAAGTTTGAAACCACTTCCAAGAGTTTGCACAGAACGCATCAAGAGTTCAGATTACTAAACTTGAGAAAGCTAATTCAAACTGAGCCTAGAAAAAGTGCGTGGTGAGGAGTATCTTGGGGAAGACGGCCAGCTGCTGTCCATCCTTCTCCAGGACGATGGAGGAGCTGGCTGAGGGCATTCTAAGAAGAGCTATTTTGTGTTAATTTATAAGAATTTCTTCCCCTGAAGCTGGTTACCAGGGTAACCTACGATTACTTTGTTCTGATGCTAAAATAGTGTCATAGAACCATCTCTCTTGCTTGAGTCAGGATTTAAAAATTAGGGAAATATCTGTATATCGGCAGAAAAGAGAGTGTGGGGCCGTGGGTGTGGGCATAGAAACTGCCGTTTCTCCGTTTTTCCTTAGAGACTAAAGGGATTTAAGACTTTCACAGCACTTGTTGTTTTAGTTGCTCAGTTGTGTCTGACTCTCTGAGACGCCATGGACTGTAGCCCATCAGGCTCCTCTGTCCATAGGATTCCCAGGCAAAAATTCTGCAGTGAGTTGCTATTTCCTTCTCAAGGGGATCTTTCTGGCCCAGGGACTGAACTCATCTCTCTTGTTTTTCAGGCAGATTCTTTACCACTTAGCCATCTAGGAGGCTCCTTTAAAGTTCAGTTCAGTTCAGTCGCTCAGTCGTGTCCGACTCTGAATCATAGCACGCCAGGCCTCCCTGTCCATCATGACAATAAAATCTCCTCAGTGATAGAAACAACATTATGGATGATGCAGAATAAATTAATCATTGGCATTTGTAAAAGAATACTTCTATTCATATGGTGGTGGTTTAGCTGCTAAGTCGTGTCCAAATCTTTGCGACCCCATGGACTGCAGCACACCAGGCTTTCCTGTCCTTCACCATCTCCCAGAGTTTGCTCAAACTCATGTCCACTGAGTCAGTGATGCCATCCAACGATCTCAACCTCTGTCGTCCCCTTCTCCTTCTGCCCTCAATCTTTCCCAGCATCGGGGTCTTTCCCAATGATTCGGCCCTTTGCATCAGGTGGCCAAAGTACTGGAGCTTCAGCATCAGTCCTTCCAATGAGTATTCAGGGTTGATTTCCTTAAAGATTGACAGGTCTGATCTCGATGTCCAAGGGACCCTCTTCTCCAGCACCACAATTTTAAAGCATCAATTCTAAAATGCTCATTCTTCTTTACAGTCCAGTTCTCATGCTTTTCAGGTCTGCCCATGCACAAAATGCATCATAAACTCACGCCCTTAACTGTGTTTAAATATCAGCAATCTTACATCATCAGAAAGCCAAACATTCTGGAAAAACTCAGCTGGGCCACTTTAAGTAGGTGAGGCAATCCATGGTAGAGGCAGAAGATGAGCCATAATTTGGTAATTTCTAGAGAATAGCCCCCTCACCCCTGGAGAAGGCATGGCAAGTACTCCAGTACTCTTGCCTAGAAAATCCCATGGGCGGAGGAGCCTGGTAGGCTGCAGTCCATGGGGTCGCTAAGAGTCCGACACGACTGAGCGACTTCACTTTCGCTTTTCACTTTCATGCATTGGAGAAGAAAATGGCAACCCACTCCAGTGTTCTTGCCTGGAGAATCCCAGGGACGGGGGAGCCTGGTGGGCTGCCGTCTCTGGGGTCGCACAGAGTCGGACACAACTGAAGCGATTTAGCAGCAGCAGCAGCAGCAGCCCCCTCTCCCCACCTGCCGTACTTTAAACACCAAAAGAACAATATTCCTCCTACAGACAAGGAGGAACAGCAGATTCCTTACCATTCCCTCTGAGCAAAGCCCAGGAGAAAATAAAAACCACTTAGCTATTTCAGTCAGAAAAATTCCATGAAGTGCCCACTCTGTTCTAAGAGTAAGGTGAACAAAGAAAAAAGTTATCTTCAATTCTCTACTTTAACAGGACAATGACTATAAACTATGAATTTCTGAAAATTTGGAGATGCATCTCTAAAAGGGACCAGATGCTGTTAATACCAACTAATTCCATCGGTGTTTCTGGGAAAACCCAATGTTCTACATGTCTACATGAATAAAGAAGTTGATATTACGACTGATTTTCACTTAAGTTACCTTCAACTACCTTACAAATAAGGGAAAAAGTGGAAAATACCCTCATGAGTGGGAAACAAGACGTCTTCAGACTGTTTGAGCCCCATGGATCTGAATTCATTGCAAATTCAGCATTGTAGTTTGTTAACATGCTAAAAATGTTACCTAGAGAAAATGTCTACCTTTAAATGCTTATAACTCACCCCAAACCCAAATAAGTAAATATATAGGAGTTCTAAGATAATACAAAAGTAACTTTATTATTCTTAAAGCCAGTACAGTGACTTTTGGAATAACTATGCATTCCTAACACAGAATTGTATTAAATAAATGTCATCCAATGCAGAAATAGACCATGGGACAATTCTGAAGACTGAAAAAAAGGACTCTCCTGTAAATTAAAAACAATTAACTTTAAAAATGTCCTTTAGTGGTGAATCAAGAATGAATCACTGTCATTTTAGAAATTTGCCAAATGGATTATAAATCTTAACACAAAAGCCTTCATGCCGTGAATCACTACACATAAAAAAGATTAAATAGAATATTTTATGATTGCTGCCTATTGTTCCTGTCACTTACTCTTTACTTTTTTTAAGTATTTTATTCGTCCTCCATACAAAAATCTGCCGCACTCCTCCATGTAAGTGAGGGGCAGTGGGTGTGAAGGGGACGGGGTCAGCTGAGACAGAGGGTGAGCTCAGATGGGACAAACATGGTGGGTTTAGGGGCCTCATCCAGGAAAGGCTTCAGGAAGCTGAGGCAGGGCTCTCGCTTCAGCAAGGCGTTTGCCTCCACTGCCATAAACAATGAGATGGTTTTAAAACGCCGCTTTTCAGGAGTATTAGGTAGAGACATAGAGGCTCCAAATGTGTACCAAGGCACTTTTGAAAACTCCAAAATGCCTACGTTACATGAATAGAGATTAGGTGGCAAAAGGAGTGGTCCAAAAGTATCCGTTATGTAATTTCATTTTTGCCTCACTGTATACAACAGATTTTAGAAAAAGAACAAATTAGCAACAGTTGGATTAACTGTGGCGGCGGCGGCGGCGGTGGGGGGGGTGGGGGAGCAGGGAAGAGGGCACAGTACTGACTTTGAAATAATCATCTGAAAAAATTAGGTAAAAAGCAGGTATAAAATATTGTTAAAAATAACCAGAAGGCAGTTCTATGCGTATCTTATATATGCATGTATGTCCAGTCGCTTCAGTTGTGTCTGACTCTCTGAGACTCTAAGGACTGCAGACCGCCAGGTTCCTCTGTCCACAGGATTCTCCAGCTAAGAATACTGGAGTGGGCTGCCACGCCCTCGGGATTTTCCTGACCCAGCGGCGCAACCTGGGTCTCCTGTACCTTCTGCATTGGCAGATGGATTCTTTATCACTGAGCCCTGGGGGAAGCCTCATGTCTTATACATTTTCTTAAGATCATGTTATTTACATAAAATGGAGTGATCCACTTCCAAAGAATGGGTTTCTTTGTGAGGTATGAATGTCTTCTGCAAAGAGGAAAAGCCACAGGAAGCAGCGAAGCCCACCTCCTTTTCAGAATCTCACCCTGTACTACCGTGTGCCTCCTGCCCGCGAATATTGGTGTGACTGTAAAACTCACATTTCCTTACAAACGGTTACAGGCGGGGGTACAAACCACTGTTGTGAAGAGACTGTCATGAAGAGACACTCACTGGTTAAACGCTGAGATCGGATGAAATGGAAATCCAAGGGAAGACAGGAACTGTGTTAGGCCGGGTTTATCTTGTTCTGTCAGGGACTCATGGTCAGAGCTCGAGGAGCTCCTTTCCACTGGACCAACAGCCTGAGCTCCCTCCATGCCCAATCCTCCGACCACAGGCCTGTCCAAGCTGCCAATTCCTTGAGGGGCCGAGGGAAGCTTGCGGGGAGGGGTGCTGGAAAAGATGCTCCGTTTTCACCTGTTGCCCTTTGTGCAGACATGCCCGCCTCTGCAGCAGGCATGGATGGGAGTCCACACACCCTGACGGGAAAGAGTCTGCCCGCCACGCAGGAGAACCGGCTCTGGCCCTGACCCCTGGGTCAGGAAGACAGCCCTGGAGGAGGGCACGGCACCCACCCCTGCAGTGTTCCTGCTGGAGAACTCCACAGACAGAGGCGACAGTCCATTGGGTCACAGAGGGTTGGACACCACTGAGCACTAACCCTTCCCCTCTCCACACCCTCCAGCTTCCCCCTCCAGCACCCGGGAACTACACCCAGCTCCTGGGGCAGCTTCCAAGGGAAGGGGACTCGTCCTGCAGCGGCCCAGAGTCGCCCAGCTCCTTTACCACGGGACACAACTATAGGCAGTCGCAGCCTCTCTACAGGCACCTAAGGGACGAGGGTGGCGTTTGTTATAGTCAGTGGTGGCAGCAACGGAGGCGCTTGCGGCAAACACAGACAGCGGGCCGGCCTCAAGGCACAGCCTGCTTTTTAAGTAGGAAGCTCTTCATGTGGCCCTCAAGAGGGTGGCGCTTGTGTGTGCTGCATGGAGGCGCAGGAAAACATCACTAAAGCTCTTTTCTGTGAAAACATATCTGAATGCATGTGCCAAACTATCTTACAGTAAATATTTTAAAAGAAAAAAATCACATTTCCTAACTTCATTTTTTTATTTATTGTTATTCCAAAGCAGATATGCTATGATAGATATTTTTTAAAAATACAATTATCTATCCTCAAAACCCTGGTTATGCAGGAGACTAGAAATCTCTTGTCAGAAGACTTTTTATCAACCAGTAAAGTATAAAGATCAACTTGTACTCCACTCCACCAAAAGTTCAAGTGAAATTATGTCTTTACAAAACCTTATTTTTCAAGGAATGTTTTGCAAAGAAGCAGCTTTTATAATTAGGAAGTAAATAAAAATAATACATTAATGTCTTGTGTTTGCCTGATAATAAACTGAGAAGACTCACAAAATGGATTACTGATAGATTTTTTTTTTTTTTCCTTTAACCAAAATAAAAGTAGGCTTTAGATTCACCTGGTAAGGCCTTACTTAAACAGGCTGTGCACCAATACAATTCACTGAACTATGCTTTCTATACAATTAGGAATTAAACAAACCCCTTGCAGAGACTGACCTGAGATGACATTTAATGCTAAAACCAAAATAAATAACCTAGCAAGAACAAAATTTTTAAAATTTCAATAATTTCAACTTTGGAGATATTTGTTCACCAAAATTAATCAACATTTCTAAAATATTTTAATACAAAATTATAAAAGAAAAGTGCATTAAAAGCAGAACCTTTAAAACTCTGGCACAATTACAGTTATTCTGAATATACGGACTCCAGCCAGGTACACACACTGACATTCAAGAAAAACCTCAGGATACAGAAGTCCAGTATCACAAGTCAAATAAGGCTTTTTCTTTAAAAAAATATACAATACACAAAGCAGTTTGGGAAAAAAAAGTAATATTATTTAAGTTTTCAGACTTAAATATTTTCACATAACAAAAGCCTTTAGATCACCATCAATACTACTTATATACATATGCCAAGTGTGACCAACAAAAAATCAAAAGATGCCCCTTCAAAAAATAACAGTGAAATGTCTCTCTCTTCAGGAATCTGAAATGAGCTTCTCTCTTAATATACAAAGTCCATACAATATTTATAATAAAACTGCTCTCTTCTGAAACCAGTGAGGCAATGAGAAAAAATAAAGGCAATTATTCTTAGGAAAAACAAACACAAAAAAAGCAACCCCAGCTTTATGTCACAATAACGAGGATGTCCGTTTCTTTATTAACAAAATGAATGCAATACTGATCTGAAGTGCTTGTTGGAGGTAAAAATGCTGTCGCTCTCTCTGTAACAGGGATAGTGCTTATTTACAAAATATACTGTTCAGCCACACAGAGGCCCATATATCTGCATATGTACATACGTATTTATATATAGAACATATAAATAATTTCCAAGGAGAGAGTCACGTGGAGTAAGAAGTTTCTGTCTTTGGAATGCCGTGGGGATCGACGCGCGCTTTGCCCCAGCGAGGGCGGGATTTGGTTGGTTTGGGGCATGTTCAACGTGGCACCAT
This sequence comes from Neotragus moschatus, assembly GCA_006410615.1. Lineage (NCBI taxonomy): Eukaryota > Metazoa > Chordata > Mammalia > Artiodactyla > Bovidae > Neotragus > Neotragus moschatus. The sequence goes on from SJYA01002784.1 coordinate 58,648, forward strand.
TGATGATACTAAAGGATTCCCTGAAATAAAAAGTACACCTGCTTATGGACGAAGAGAACACCGCGGGGCTCGGACAGGTTCCTGTCCTCTGGGTTGCTGGGGCGCACGGAGCGGCAGCGTCTCCGCTCCCGGGAGCCGGCGCCGCAGTCTGCGGCCTGCGGTGCGGCTTGTGCTTTCTGCTGACCCGGCCGTGGGCCGGCGGGGACTCGGGCACGTGTGGCCGCCTCCAGCGGGGACGGCCGAGTCCTCACTCGTGGGTCAGGCTGACTCTGTCCTCACGTTCACGCCCCAGGTGCCGCCTTCTCCTGACTGACGGGTAGCTCTCTGTCGTGGAGAGAAGTGGTCCAGCCATCTCTCACGGTCCCAGTATACTAACATACGGTAGGCTAAAAAAAAGAAAGAGTCCATTTCTACTAATCTCAAAACACACACAGAGAAAAACGGAAAAACCTTCCCTGTGTGTCATAGCGTTTCCTCTGAACTTCATGCACCTAGCTTATGTTGGTTTCATGAGCTATGCTTTTTGTCCTGGGAAGCATGAAGGAAAAGAGAACCCTCTGCCTTCCCCCACACTGACACCTGTCTTACTGATCACACCACGATGACAGTAAGACCCGGCGGATGTCTAGCTGGCTGCACTGGCCACGCGGAGGGGGAGACTGTGGACGTGGACCTGAGTTTAGTGGTCTGCAGAGACATGAGAACGCCGTGCCTTCCACTTTGCCCAGCTCCTTCCTGGAAGTCGCTGAAAGTCAGTGATCATTAGGCCATTTTATAGCTAAAAAAACTATTGTGGTGATATTTATAACACTTGAAGCTTCAAAACAGAAATCCCAAGTGCTCTGTTCTCCTCCACACTTGACTCTGGGACGTCCTCGGGGCGGCGCCTGTCAGAACACGTTGGCCAGGGCCTGCCACTCACTCGCAGGCTCTGGGACCACCTCGTCCAGGTGCAGCGCGTGGCTCAGCGCCTCCGCTCCATGGTCCTGCTGGCCCACAGGCTCCGGCACCACCCCTGCCGTGGGGACAAAGAGAGAGCCTCAGACACACAGCAACATGAGATGACGCACATGTAAACAGGACAGCACAGAGATGAGACATTCCTAAACTGCTTTCTTCTCCACCCCAGTGAAGAAAGAATCGTTTGAGCTGCAAGTTTCATGGTTCTGACAATCACTGTTACATGAAAGCACACAGCCCTTGTTCACTACACTCTCACTCTATGTATCGTAAAGGTTATGCTGATGTGACATTGCTGAGTCATAACTAATGCCAGTGACAAGCCTCTTCTAACAGAAACTGATGCAGGAAGCACTGGCATGTGGACATCAGGATGGATTTTCTCTTCCTCCAAAGCTGCCAGCACGAAGGCTCCTGCCCTGTGGCTCCCGGAGACTCTGGGGTACTCACCCCTGCACTCAGGCCTGACTGCACGCCTGGCCACAGTGCCTGAACCCGAGACACAGGCTGCGGTCCAGCCCCTCCCGGCACAGCCCCCACCAGGTGACTGGCACCACACCCATCTCCCGGAGCTTCCAGGCACTCTGAGATGATGTAGGATGAGGTGGACGGGGGGACACAGCAGGCCCCACTGAGTTTCCCCCTCTCTGCCAGCACCGACATTGGCAAGTCATCGTGGGAACAAGGTCGCCTGTCTGCAGGACCATAGGGCACAGCCTTGGCTGACCTTGACCCCACAGTGGCTCCCCAGCCCTCGGGACACAGTGTCCAGGCTGCCACTGTGAGGAAGGGGCCTCCCGCCGCCTGCGGTGGCTGCGGGCTCCCTCACCTGCGTAGCTGTGGGCCCGCTTCATGTGCAGCTTCATGTTGCTCTTCTGTGTGAAGCCCATGACGCAGTAGTCACACTTGTACGGCCGCTCTCCCGTGTGCTTCTTCATATGCACCTGCAGCGCGCTCTTCTGGTTGAAGGCCTTCTCGCAGAGCGTGCAGTGGAACGGCCGCTCCCCTGTGGACGGAAGATGCGGTCAGCACCCCGACGGCCGGCTGCAAGGAGTGTACAAACACACACACACACACACACACGAGCTCCCAGCAAGGGATGCAAGTTCTACAGGATCCTAGTGACATCCCCCTGCTGCGTTACTCAGGTGGCTAACCCAGGGTCTAGCAAGGCTGCTCTGCGGGGAGACACAGAAAACAAAGCTACGCAAAGTCCCCGAAGTATCCAGAAATGAACAAACACGGTTCAAACAACACGCTTCCGAAAGAAAAGCTGAACGGTGTTGAGGACATGGGAATACCAAATCCACTTGATTAAAGTATGGTTTATACAGTATCTTTTAAATGTTAATTGCTTTCAAGTTGATACATAAACTGACAAATGGAAGAAAAAGCTGCCAAGAATGACCTCTGCAGGGAGTCTACCCTGGGTGAGCATGTGTCCCGGTGAGGATTTATCCAGGTGAGGACCTGCCCAGGAGAGCAACCAACCTGGTGAGGACTTGCCCAGGAGAGCATCTGCCCAGGTGAGCACTACCCGGTGAGGACACACCCAGGAGAGCACTGTCCCAGTGAACACTGCCCAGGTGAGCACCATCCCGGTGAGCACCATCCCAGTGAGCACCTGCCCAGGAGAGCACCACCCAGGGGAGCACCGCCCCGGAGAGCACCACCCTGGGGAGCACCTACTGCAGAGCCACTCTGGTCCTGGGTCCCCCGCCTCCCCTGCTGTCACTCACACACTTCCCAGCCCCAGGACCAAGTCCTTGCTTGTCCAGGGTGTGCACCAACCTTCTCTCGGCCTAGAAAGTTCTTTCCCACATGCCCTGTGTGGCTGCCTTTTGTCCCCACGAGGCCCCCCAGGTCAGGTGCCAGCACCCCAAGGATGCTCTGAGGCAGCGGGTCACCATCCTCTAGGTGGCCCTCCTCAGCAATGAAGAGGGAGGTCTCAGGACTGCTCTCAATGGCAGGCAGAGTCCTAGAAATGGCCCCAGGGTCTCTGCCCTCATCCCTGGACTGGGACCGTGACATCACACCCAAGGAAAAGAACAGCCATGGGTGAACTGAGGGCCCCGTCAGATGAGCAGGGCGATGGAAAGGGAGACGACTCTGCAGGCGGCTCTCCTCGCAGCGCCGGCAGAAGCAGGGCACTCCCTGCAGACAGAGGCGGAGCTGAGGAGAGGACCTGGACTGAGAACAGCCATCCCCGCAGGCAGGGAAGCGGCCCCAGCGACAGTCACGAGGCGCCTGTGAAGGTGTGCAAACCCTGCCCGTGCATGCGTGCTCTTATACGAGGCAGTCGTTTCCAGCCCTGAGTCACGGTTTTAAAGAGATGCACTACGGAGCAACAGTGGTCTGTCACTCAAGCTCCTGGCTGGCACCCAGTGGGCTCCAGGATCTGTGCTGACAAGCAAGGGCATCTCCGAGGACACGCAGCCTATGGAGGCTGCCAAGCGCCTGCNTCCAGCCCTGAGTCACGGTTTTAAAGAGATGCACTACGGAGCAACAGTGGTCTGTCACTCAAGCTCCTGGCTGGCACCCAGTGGGCTCCAGGATCTGTGCTGACAAGCAAGGGCATCTCCGAGGACACGCAGCCTATGGAGGCTGCCAAGCGCCTGCTGAAACACAGGAGGCCCAGGTGCCAGCCAGGGGCACCAGGGAGGAGCAGCTCTCTGAGGGTGAGGCGGAGGTGGCCGCTGAAGGGGCCCCATGGCTGGGAGAACCGTGAGAAGGCTGAGCGCCAGAGGCGGGCAGGAGGACCCGAGACCTGCACGCACAAACAGCAATAGCCTCTCTCTGGGGAAGTCAGCTGCACGGTAAACTGACGAAAAATCAGGAAAAGACCTGAGCGAGTGGGTCGTGCTTCATGAACTGGGTGCTGTGTCACGAACGAGCGTTCACATGTTGCATGTGGCCTTTCTGCCACGAGCAGTGGGCGGCAGGATGTCTTGCCCGGGGCCCTCCCCGGTGCTACCTGTGTGGATGCGGCTATGGCGCTCCAGCTGGCTGGGCTTGGCAAAGGCCTTCTCACACGTGTCACACTTGAACACCCGCGGCTTCTGAGAGCTTAAGGAAGGACCGGCCTGATGCGTCTGCATGTGCTCCTGGGGAAGACACAGATGCATGAAGGACACTGACGATCGTAACAGAGCCTTACAGACCTGAAACAGGACAGGAAAACCAGCGCGGAAAGGCCAGCCGGCGGGAGGACGACCCCAGGCTCACCTCCGGTCAAGACCCCGCGGAGCAGAGTCGGGGGTGGGTGGGTGCTGGGCCGTGGCCTGCCAGGGAGACCCAAGCCCCCCGAGCCCGGGGCCTCATCCTGGCCTTCCTCCCTGTCGGCCAACCGTGACAGGTTTAGAGGGCTGGCTGGGTACTTCACAGGATGTTCCTCGACTGACATGTGTCTGACATTTTCCTCACAGCTAGACCAGGGCTGTGGGCTGGGGGCATGGGGGGCGGTGCCACTGCCATCCCATAACACCACCACGCGTCCATGGCTGCACCGACTCTGATGGAGCGGTCAGCGTCTGCCAGGCTTCTCAGGGAAAGGCAGTCTGTCTGTAACACACCACCCCAGAATGGTCATGGGAGAGAGCTACGCCTCAGAAACATCAATGCGTATGATTTCAAGTACCTTAAATTTTCTTTAACCATTTTTATTCATTTCTTTAAAAGTACTTAAATCTCTATCAGACTATAATTTCTGTACTCTCTACTATGGGTGTAAAGCTAAGCACTTTATATTCCTCTGACAGACAAGAGTATTTCATTGGGAAAGCTGAGCGGCAGGTGTCACGTGACCTGACCAAGAGTGCAGACTTTCTGAGTGACAGAGTCAAATTCAAAGAGTCATGGGCAGTACCCCAACCTCACTGACCTCCTGGCCATGGCATCTGCAAGGAGAGCTGCTTTGATGGTCAGTGTTTCATTTTTAAAAACGAATGTGGAGTTCTCTTTTTCAAAGCATATTAATTAATATTGGGATTTCCCATCTCAGAAAACATGGTAGGAACAGAGGTGAGAAGTGTAGCTGCACATCTGGAGAACAGAAGCTGGTGTGCTGCTGGAGTGACTCTTTGGCAGGCCCTGAGAAAGGAGGCCTGGGCCCCTGCGTGCCCCTCGGCATCTGCAGGGCCTGATGCTCCGGTGACTGAGCACAGAGGAGGGGCCCCGGCCTGGATGTCACGGGCAGCCGGACACACGTGCCCTGGGCTGTGCCCCAGCTAGGTGACCTCGGAGCCATGTCCTTGTACCTGCCCCGCCTTGCACTTTCCTCTACTGTGTGCGCACCCACAGCGGATCCGCCCTTTCCCACAGGCGGGAAGGCACTGGTGGGGCTCCACTGGCCGGAAGGTGCACACACCCCGCCCCACCCTAAGCGGCAAGGGCACCTCTGTGCTCTCGCGGCGGGGCTGTACCTTGAGGTGCGTGGCGCGCTTGAAGGCCTTCCTGCACACGGGGCAGACGTGGATGCGCTCACGCCCGTGGGCTGCCTTGCTGTGTTGCAGCAGCAGGCCGGCCGAGGCGAAGCTGCAGCCGCACTCCAGGCACGCGTGCAGCCGGGCCTCCTTCTCGGGCGCACCGCCCGGGGCCAGGCTGGCGGAGACATCCGTCACCTACAATGGGGCAGAAATAGGAGCGTCTGTGTGAGCGAAGAAAAAAAACGAGACACATCTGTGCTCAGCTCCCCACACAAAATGCATCTCTCGTGAGTCTTTTTAAAAAGGTTGAAAACCACCAGGAATAAGTGACACTCAAGGCTATTCTGTTACTGCAGGAAATAACCCACCTGACTGAACAAATGCTATTTAAGGAAGGGCACCCATTAAAGGCCCTGGAGGCCCACTGACACTCGTTTATCAGCACTTACAGTAACTGAAACGCACACAGGACGTGTTTCTGACTCAAACGCTGCACTCACGGGGTGGGAGCACTCAGCACCTGCCGCCTGTACTGTACCCACAAGGACAACGGGCCGTGCTGAGCCCTGCGAGTGCATCCCTGAACGCGAGCGTGCTCTTGTGCTAAGAGCTGCACAAACCCAAGTCCAGCTACATGGGCTCTCTGGTCACTGAGGCCAGATGGAGACATTCCCATTCCTGACTGCATCTAATTTCTATTTGAAAGAAGTCCTAGTCTCACAGAAAGACCAAAAACTAATTTCCTTAAAATCTATTTGCTAAAACTGCTTAAGCATAAAATTTGATTCTTCAGAAATAAAAAATTTCGGAGATTTATTATCAGTATTTTACTTTTCTGAGTTTTAGGGGTTTTTAGACTCCTTATATTTAGAACTGTCATTTACTAAGTGTTTTGCCTACCCCCTCCAAAAATGCATTTTAAGAAAAGAGGCCAGTCAGATGACAAACAGGTCTCGCACACACATGTAAAATGCCTATGAAAAGGCGTAACAAGGCGTGAAAGGAACAGCAAAGGTGTCACACGAAACCCAACAAAAAGAACTAAATGCAAGGGAACGACCACATGCAGTCTGCTGCTGCTGCTAAGTCGCTTCAGTCGTGTCCGACTCTGCGACCCCAGAGACGGCAGCCCACCAGGCTCCCCCATCCCTGGGATTCTCCAGGCAAGAACACTGGAGTGGGTTGCCATTTCCTTCTCCAGTGCATGAAAGTGAAAAGTGAAAGGGAAGTCACTCAGTCGTGTCCGACTCTTAGTGATCCCATGGACTGCAGCCTACCAGGCTCTTCCGTCCATGGGATTTTCCAGGCAAGAGTACTGGAGTGGGGTGCCATTGCCCTCTCCACATGCAATCTGATCAGTGGACAAATCAAGGAGACACTGGTAAACTGAAAACCAGGTCTCACAGCTTTGGCTACATCTCCTTCTGACCCAGAATCATGGCGTGAAGGAGACCCCGCCTCCACCCTGGGTTCCTGCGCTTGGCACCTCCTCATCCTCGGCAGACACGTGGCCCCAGGCGCACAGAGCCCTGGCCGGTGGCTCTCCCCATCCTCAGCAGACACACGGCCCCAGGCTCACCGAGCCCGGCCGGCAGCTCTACCCATCCTCAGCAGACCAGCAGCCCCAGGCTCACCGAGCCCCGGCCGGCGACTTTCCCCAGGCCGCCCCTCTTGAAGCCTTAAGAGACCGCAGACAACACGTGTGCTGTACCTGGTAGGTGATCTCCTCACAGGCGGACGACGGCTGTGCAGGGGGGCTCACCAGGATGACCTGGGGTGAGCCTGCACCCCCCGCACCCGAGAGAGAAGGGTCCGTGAGTAAGGCTGGGAACTGCTGACCCTGTGGAGAGGATTACTGCTTCAGCAGCTGCGATGTGACGCCACCCAGCTATCACTAAACATACCGATATCTGGTGGGCACTGTGTGCTGGTTTCATAAGATGCTGACACTGGGGGAACTGGGTTAAGGGAGGGTCCATGGGATCTGTGCTATTTAATTGACTGCAAATCCACAATTATCTCAAAAAAAAAAAAAGGCTTAATTAAAACAAACAAACAAAACCCCAGGGCTTCCCTGGCGGTCAAGTGGTTAAGACTCTGCACTTCCACTGTAGTGGGCTGGGGTTCGATCCCTGGTCGGGGAAATAAGATTCGGCATGCTGCACAGCTCAGTCAAAAAAAAGGCAACAAGAACAACAACAAAAAATCCTGAATACAATGTCATTTACTAGCTTATTACTGGTGTCTCAATGGCTAATTTAAGTAACCTTAATGCAAATGCCCTGATTCAAAAGTCTACTGCCTAACAAAATAAATGTTGACAATTAGTGATACTCACAAAAGTGGTGACCTGAATTCACTAGAAGGGCATCACCTAAAAGTCACTTATCTTTGGTTTGTATTCTTACTTGCAGACTATTTCTTTCTTAGCTGTATTTAGTTACACTGATGTGGAAATCACCCTAGTTCTCACTCCTCAAGTGTACATGCATTCTGTAAGCGCCTGAGCATTGGCTGAGGGGAGCAGGGTCTCCTCAACTGCTCAGGGGACCCGGGTGGCTGAGCACTCTCGTGGGCCAGGATGAAGCCCCTCGAGTGCAGTGTGTCCTGACTCTCCTCGAGAGGGCCAGACTTGCTGGCAGGGGCCTCACAGAGCAAAGGGCATGTGTCACGGCCAAGTTTGCCATGCAGACAGACCCATGAGCAGGCCAAGGTGGCATCACCGGTCTGGACGGGGAAGAACCGAGTCCCTCCCGGGGTCAGACAGCCCACACAGCCACCGGGACCGCATCTCCCCAGCGCAGAGCCCAGAGCCAAAGGAGGGGCTCAGACAGGAGCGGGGAGACCCTCTGCCCTGCCACCCGCCTGCGGCAGCCTCCACACAGCAGGCTGTCTGCACGTGGGGGCCAGAGGCACAGCCCCTGTCAGAACTCCACACGGCTGCCTCACAACTACACCTCGCCAGAGCTAATCACCGCTTCTCAGGATTTTCCCAACAGGGCTCTGGAAGGTTTGTCAGCATCTTAACCTTCGATCCAGCACAACTACTGCAGGGGTTCATCTAAGAACCTAAGTGGCAAGGAATACTGGAATTCCCACACCACTGACAACAACCGGGGTGCCTGGGAGCCCCCTCGGTGACCCCGTCTACAGGACAAGGGGCCTGGAAGCCCCCTCAGTGCCCTCATCTACGTGGGCAGGATGAAGGCGAGAAGCTGCGTGCACACTAAAATGTCTGCACAGCTAAAATCACTGATGTGAAGACAGTCACAGTAAAATTAACAAGGGGGGAAGAGTTTACACTACACAACACACACATGAGCTTGTTTCTGTAAAAGTCAGAAAACATGCATCTGTATGTGTGTGTAGAAAGGTCCAGAAGCATGTACACACTCACATGTCCACTGCAGTTCCATTGGGGTGGGGGGGGGTTGGATTACTTATGCTTTTCTGCATCGTCTGGATTGTCTTATACTTCCCATTTGGCATCAAAAAATTACTTTTTAAATTTAATCGCAAAACTACCGGCTGCATTTTGCATAGATTCCTTCAGAAAGAAGGCGTCTCCTGGGAGGACCCCGCCGGCGGGGCGTGGCACCCACCTGAGAGGCGATGTTGAGCGTGACGGTGTCCAGCCCCCCGGACAGCAAGCCCTGGGTGTCTGCCAGGGTCAGTGTGACGCTGGCCTCGGCCCCCACTGCAGACGAGGACATGACCAGGCTCTGCGCAGAGACAGCAGATGGCGACAGCGGCGTCGTGGGAGGCAGGCTTCCAGCTGTGGTGTTAAGTTCTACAAGAGAGGGGAAGCGAGCAGGTGAGTGGAGAAGCCGGTGAGCGCACGGGCGTTGGCGCAGGAAGATGGCTCTCACAGCAAGGAGTCATGGTCAGCATCTACAGCCTTAGGCTTGTGAGACGGCACCACCAAGACCACCACCTCTCAGATTCCAACGCTACCGCAAGGCCTTCGTGAGCACCTACGCATCTCTGAACACAGACTCTGCCCCTCCAACGTCACACACTGGAACAAGCAGGGAAAAGAAGAGCTGAAGGTGACCCCACCCCTGCGGCCAACGCAGAAGGGAACTCAGACAAGAACTTCCAGGGTCCCATCCTCACCAGGACCCTGAGTGATGACTCCGCTCACGTTCACAACCCCTCTGTCTTGCATGTCTGCCTAGCCTGAGACACGGACGCTCCAGACGGCCCTTGCAGCACCCCCTGAGCACTGACTCATCCTGCGCGGCACTCCAGCTCCCTCTGCAGCCAACGATACGAGAAAGGAGGACACTGGGACAGGCGGGGCAGAGACGGGCCTTCTCTTCACACAACAGAGACTCATGCACCTGCTGCCATTGAGACAGCTCGGCGTGGGGTCAGCGCCCAGATCCTGGGGGGTGCCAACCGAGATGTGCGTGAGCATGACACACATGCACATGCGCGTGTACACACACAGGCCGTCCTTCCGCCAGCCTGACAGTGACTCAGCGCCCACTGGCTGCAGCCACGGTGCCAGGCCCCGGACGGGCCCTCCCGCAGAGCGCCACACGCCGCTGCCTGGGGTGCCTGAGCACGGACACTACGTGGCCGCGGGCCCTGGCTAACCCCAGGCCTGCTCCGAGGCACGGCAGGGGCCAGGCTACTTACTTGTGGCCGGCGTCCTCCACAGATCCACACTCCCGGACTCGCACACTGTGCCGCGCAGACCTGGAACCTTCAAAAGCAGTACAACCATTAGGAGGCTGCGTGCGTCCGCTCTGAAGCACCACGCGGCTCCCGAAAACCTCGCCAGCCCCCCCATGCGCAGCCCCCGCCAGGACGGTCGCGAGTGTGGATCTGCGGAGGGGCAGCACCCTGCAGCCGTCGTGCCCTCCACACGCCTGGATGCTCACACACGGCGTGCAGAGGCGAGTCTAAAGGGAGGGTGAGGTGGGCAGGGACCGCAGTCCCTGGTCAGGCCCAGCCAGCGGAGCGGGGGCTCCATCGGCATCACTCAGGAGAGACCCCCGGGTGAGAGAAGCAAGAGCAAACAAACCAGTCATGGCAGGGCTCACCCTGGGGCAGACAGCGGGACACCAAACGTCACCCTGACTCCCGAGACGAAGCCAAAACCACGAGACACACCTGCCCTTCTGCCGACTGTCAGAGCAGGCAAAGGAACCAGGACGTGCAGCCCAGGAGAGCAGAGACAGCGGAAGCACGGTCACTAACCACGGGGCACCCTGACCCCGGGCCCAGAGAGGACACCGAACAACTGCAAGGAGGGCTGGAGTCCACACTTCAACCAGACAGTATGGCAAGTGAACTCTGAGTAATACTCAGGAGATTTCCCACAAGAGGCACGATCCTGGCTCAAGCACAGCGAGCCTCCATAAGGCTGAAAAGAGCCCAGCTCAGGGGTAAAGAATCCACCTGCAATGCAGGAACCCCAGCTTTGATCCCTGGGTGGGGAAGATCCCCTAGAGGAGGAAATGACAAGCCACTCCAGTACGCTGGCCTGGAGAGTCCCAGGGACAGACGAGCCTGGTGGGCTACGGTCCACGGGGTCACAGAGAGTCAGACATGACTGAGCATACACCATACTATACTTAAGTAGGAGAAACAAGGGCTGAAACTAAAACAATCTCATAAACAACTAGCAAACAAAAAACCCAACTCTTTTCTCACTGAAAGAAGAACTCAATTTCTTCACCAAAATTATCTTAAAAATGGACTAATGCAAGAACACAAAGGTAACACCCATTGAAGATAAATTCCTTAAAAAGCTGTGCTAAATTCAGGCCTCTATGAGGAACGACTTTCTGCCTCCCGAAGGGTACTGACAACATATTCTGACTGTTCTGTAGGAAAACTGTTCTCCAGGGGTGTAACCTGGAATTGACTCGGAAACAGCCTCCAAAGCCTGGCACACAGCGGAACCAGCACACATGCTTCACTCTAGACATGAAACTGACCCATGGTCGCACTTCAGATCATGTGTAAACCACTAAACGGCAGTGGCAACTGTCTCCCCACTGAGACGCAAAGAGCCCACACTGCTCCGACCAGCCCCAACCGTGTCCTGTTCACATGGAAGGTGAAGACCAACGCCCACCGCATCACCTGCCTCCCGCGGTGACGATGGGCGTGCAGTGTGACTGTCACAGGGTCACACTGAGGGGTGCGCTCTGGTGCTCACCCTGTAAGAGGCATGTTTAATCTCCAAGTCATTTCCATTTCAGCTCTTACTCGTGTGGCCTGAAGCTCAGTCCAGGACTGAACGACTTGAAGGTAAATGTTGCCCATTAGTACACAGTCTCTTGACAATAAGGTACAGACAAGATCGGCTTACTTAACAAGCTCTAGTGGAATGTGCAAACCTCGCTAGAAACATCTGCTTGGTACCATGGATCGAGTAGTTCAACGTCTGAGGAATCTCTGCCTACAGTCAGGATTCTTCAAAGATGCCAAAGGTGTTTAAGTTAATAGTGCAATCGAGTGCTTATGTGAAATTAATCCTGTATTTATAATAACTGACACAAATGTCCTTTAATTATGAGCACATCTTTTATTTATGATATCATTAGACTCCTGAAAAAAATTTTTTTTAAAATAAGGTACAAAATTAAGCTAAAAGGGAATCGAAAAGAAGGAGAGAGAAAAGCTCTCGGGTGGCTCTTCAACAGTTAGTCTAAACAAAAGGAAAACTAAATCGGGAGAAAGGGGCATTCTCGGCGTTTCTACAGAAACATCTGAGCGTGTGTCCTGGGCCCACGCACTGCAGGCCGCTGTCCTGGCCCGCGGAGCTTCGCCCAGTCCCGCACAGGCGGTGCTCGAGCCGGGACACCTGAGGGCTGACCAACAGCACAGAGGCCTGAAGAGGCGCCAGGGCAGAGCCCTCAGCAGAGGCTTCCCCGACCCCCTGCTCCACGGTGATGGGAACATCACCAGCTTGAAGGAACTGCTCTCTCAGCGAATATCGGGGTCACCAAGCCAAGCAAGACGCCACTCTCTATAAATGGAAGCACCCAAGACTCTCCTCGTCTTTCCACTGACTGGTCCAAGACTCACTAAAGACACCAAGCAGAGCCCCCAAGGAGAAGGACGGTCCCACCAGAGCCCCTGAGGGGACGGATGGTCCCACCAGCTGCAGCAGGTTTCTCCTCAGGAAAGCAGGAGGTGGAGACAGCCCGACCCCAAATGTTCTGGGACAGAGACTGCCACCAGAGCGTGACAGCAGGCACTCGAGTGAACAGGAGACACAGAGCCTCCTGTCGCTTCTTGTGCAGCACTCCACAGGGCGGGAAAGATGTCAGAGCCCTGGAGGCGGTGAGAGCTGGTCCTTCACAGCCAGACACAAATCACGACTATCAGGGAGCATCTAGAGAAACAAGTATGCTGTGTAACTTTAGCAGCAAAAGACATAGTGCAGACACCTTACCCATCACAGACGAATCAGAATTGAAAACTCCCCGTAACTGAAAACAAAAGTTTCTCACTTCAAAATTAATAGGTGAAAGAACGCAGTTCTATGATACAACTCTCTTAGCTCCCCAAAATTAAACAACAAACTGATGAAGGAGGGTGAATTCAAAGCAAAGACAGGGAAACAGAGGGTAGACGTGGAAGCGACCATCAGAAGCCCGGGTTGTGGACTCGCCCCGGTCCACAGACATGAGATGCTGACAAGTCTGTCGGGCACCCCTTCAGCAGAGGGGAGGGCGGGCGGGAGGCCCCTCAGGGTCCTGAATGGACCCTGACTGCACGCAGCCCTTAGCTCACCGCCCACCCCAGCACACAAGGCCGGCCCCTAGCACAGATGGCTCCAGCAACCTCCTTGGCCAGTGATGCGCTTCCCCCCGGGGCGCCACCCAGACCGGGTAGGCCCGGTGACCCCATGACCTGTGCTGGGGGTGGCCTTCTCTCCCACGTGGCACTACAGCTGTCACCCTGCACCACCACGTGGACTCTGTGGTAACTACTGGCACTCTGCCAGTTTCTAGGATCCATGCTGGCCGCCTCGCCCAGTGTCCCCACTCAGAGGGGCTCTCAGTACAAAGCACACACCGCACTCTGCAGGGACAAACCGCCACTGGGTAAAAAGGCACTCCAAGCAAGCAGGAAAACAAGTCTGGCTCTGGGTACTGAGAAGAATCACACATATCTAAAGATGAAGCCTTACCCTCAGAAAAAAATGAAAAATACAGGGTTGTCATGCAAGAGGGTTGAGGAGGGAATGGGAACTCCATCAGGCCCAGAAAACGGGGCGTCACCTGTGAGGCGGGGCCTCGTGGCACTGGGGCTCTGGCACTGTCATTTTGATGGCGCTCATTTACTTTTACTTTTTATTAAAGCTGACACTTCAAAACCTTAGAAAGATGCTTTCCTTTATGAATAATTCTGCCATCCTACACTCAGGAAAATGTGGCACAGGGCTCACCCCGCAGAGCACAGAGCAGGGAGCTGAGGGCCTTTCAGAGCCTAGGTGTAATGGAACCATCAGGGCCGGCTTGCAGACACACACAACGCCTTGCACGCTTGCCTAAGACCATTTACCTTTACTCTGCAGAAGGCAGAACAACCCTGAAAGGTCAGTAATACTCAAGAGAGTGCTGGGTCCCAGAACTACACAGGAGCCTCTAATTGTCAGGAATTACACCAAACACATGAGAACAGGCAGCTGACACAGCTCTCACCTGGAAAGACAGGTGGCCCTTTTCACTGACGACGCACACAGCCCTTCGACTGACACATTAGGAAGCCCTTCGGTTGTTCACTGCATACCTGAAGAGTTTAATGTTGCGCTCTGTGAGAGAAGCTGGTCATTGCTTATCGTCAAGGTGGCACCTGTGGATTGATTATTGATTGTAGGTGCTGACAATCTTATGCTTCCATTTAGTTCACTACTTCCATTAGAACTGTGTTGAATAAGATCTTGACCTAAACAGAAATTAATGTTGTAATATCTGAAAGTAACATGTTAACTTACACACTGCTAAGTGTGCTAAACATACAAAACCCCTCTAAACACGAAAGCTATCTCATTTTTAACATTTATACAAGAAAATGAAAACAAGACTGTGAAATACACTGCCCTAAATGCAAGTATCTGTCCACATGTCTTAATCTATGAAGTTTCTAAGTAACTCTTAGGAGCTCTTCTTGCTTTGCTGAATACAACTTAAACCGAATTGGAACTATTTCCCACCATGCCGGACGACCAGCTACAGCCTCGGGGGCCTGATGGTGGAAGGACAAGAGGGCAGCGTGGCCACGGCAGCTCTGCTGCGAGAGGCTCTCTGACCCGCAGTGCCCTGGACGTGCCTGGCGGCTCGCATACGCCGTGACATCCTCCCACCAGGAGACTCGGGCTTCCACCAGCCTTGTTAGTTTCACAATCTCATAACATGATCATGCACTGTGCAAGCAGAGGAACAGGAACATCAAAAACCTGTTGCCTTTTCCATGAAAACCAAGCTGAATGCTTTGCAAAGACTTGGCAAAGAGAAGCTGCTTTAAAAAAATCTATTGTTGAGCCAGGTGGAAGTAAGACAAATATACGAAACTGGAGGGCAAAAAGACAAAACGGGTGTTGCACATGGCTCTACCAGTGCCGGCAGCCCCACGCCACCCTGGGGCGTACACCTGCAAGTGCAGCTGAGCAACCGCACAGGTGCAGGTGAGACAATAAACGCAGCTCCCACTGGCAGAGCAGACCAAAGTCAGAAACCTGCGGGGAAAGGCACAAAACCACGCGGCATCGCTCTTCTCTGTGCTTATAGGGTTGTCTGTGAATAACCAGACTAGAGTCGCCAGGCTGGAGCGCTCTATGGTGCAAGACAGCTGGGGAGACCAGCCACAGCCTCATCTTCACCCAATGTTCACTTCTCTTCTCTCTGCTCACCAGGGCTCTTTGTGAATAACCAGACTAGAGTCGCCAGGCAGGAGCGCTCTACTGTGCAAGACAGCTGGGGAGACCAGCCACAGCCCTCATCTTCACCCAATGTTCACTGCTCTTCTCTCTGCTCACCAGGGCTCTTTGTGAATAACTGGACTCGAATCGCCAGGCAGGAGCACTCTTACTGTGCAAGACAGCTGGGGAGACCAGCCACAGTCCTCATCTTCCAATGTTTACTTCCCCAATGTTTACTTCTCTTCTTATGAATTGCTGAAAGGTCTACACAACTGAACTGAAGTAATATTTGTATTCTAGCATTCACAAGCATGTATAATTCCATGTACTCATGGAAAAAAAAGAACATTCTACAAAACAACAGAAAATCTCTGTAAGTGGCCACAAATTAAAAGCTCTTCCAGACTTCTCAGAATGGGCTAAGAAACTGCTGGCTTAGGAGTCCTCAGAGCCCGTGCTCAACACATACAAAAATGAGGAGACAGGAAATAAATCTTAGGCCTTTAAAGTGTGGGCAAACTTTACCAGTTTCATCAACTAATAAAGATTTCTCCTATGATAAACCTTTTAAGCTGATTAAAAAAATTATAGTTATATTCATCTAATGTACTAAAAAGCAATAAATAACTGAATGATCAATATAGGTAAACATAGGAGAAACAGATGCACAATCCACAAATAAAAAAACACATTTTCTGAACCATAAGCAAGAATCCCACATTTTGTGCTTTTTGAATAGGACTGGCAAAACACTCTAAAACTGAGATTACTCAAACAAGTTTATGTGATCAACAAAATAGCTTTCTTAAAGTAACTCTTCTGTTTCCAACAGTAAAATTCAAATACACACACACACACACACACATATATATATATACACACAGAAGAAGGTTGCTGGATTAGATAAAATTCAAAAGTTAATTTTTGCTGCATATTAGAACCTAAAAATCAGTGCTTGTCACTTAAGAGCTCCATCTAGGAACAGTTCCTCCAATTTCTCTCACAAATTGAAAGGAATAAAGACACCTCTTAAAAGAGAAAGCTTTTGGTTTCCTTCTCAGTAATTGCACTATGCCAATAATGGTTTATGCAGAAGCCTCGTGGAACAGAGGTGACACTCTGCGGACCTCTCTTGGGGCTGTGCCCAGGGTCTGGCCGCCACACCCCCAGCACTGTCAGGGAAAACACAGTGCTTACTGCCATCACACCAGATCTCCAGGGAGGCTATTCTGACTCCCAGCAAGATTTTTTTTTTTAAATACTTTTTTTAAAAGCTCACAAGATTGTTTCTATGAGACTTAAATCAGTTAATATTTGTCAAAGTTACTAGAATAGGACCTGGTGCACAGTAAGGGTCAAAAAAGTTGTTGCTAAATTTAAGAACTGCTCAGTTAACACAGAGTTCACGGCTAAGAAGTATGTGGACAAAGCACACCTGTAAACTGCGCTCCAAGCTAACTCAGACGAGACGAGGGGGCGGTCTGACGGTGAGCATCACAGGCCTGGTGACCGACACGGAGGCTCAGCAGGCTGGCCCAGGGGCCTGCGCTGCCAAAGGGTGTTTTCTACCCACTTACCTATTTTTCTATCGTTATTTTCTACATGATCCGAGAAGAATTCTGAAAGGTAAGGAGAGTGGGTATCTGTAATGCTCTGGGGTACCAAAAGTATACACTTACACCAATTACACTCCTTCAGTTTCAAAGGAGCACGATAAGCATTTATGAAGTACGGTTTTCTGCTCTTGATTAAACAAAAAATACGTGACCAAACTAACTGGCTCAAACTAGAAGTGCCGTGGGGAACCACCACATTTAATTCCTGCCATCAGATATGAACTGCAGGAACATTTTCACTAAATGGATTTTCTCAGATAAATTACAAACACTTCCTGAAGCACTGGATTTATGCAAAGCTCAGTCTCGAAGGAAAAAAACAACAACAAAAAAAACAACAGATAAAATTTATTTAAACTGCAGGTGAACAGATTTAAAAACCCTGAAGACTCACCAGAGATGGTCAGGGTGATCTCCTGTGGTGGCCCTGAGGATGCGGCAGCAGTGGGCCCGGCAGCCTGGGCCAACACCTGGCTCAGGCTCGAGTTGTTGATGGTCAGGGTGATCTCGTGGGGGCCACCGGAGGTGGAGACCAGGCCTTGTGAGGTCATCACCTGAGAGAAGTCTTGCGTCCCTGGTCACCGTTATAAAACAGAACAAAGCTGGGCTTAAAAAATAATAATCCTCCCCTTTCTCCTATTAAAACTTTAGTGAAACTAAGACTTTACAATTTAAAATACAGTATCAGTCATCTCTAGATCCTTTATCTAAAATGATAAAAAAAAGAGAGAGAGAGAGAGAGAGAGAAAACTCAAGTTGAAACAGGAAGCCAGTTCTATGAATGCAATCTCTGTGCGTGTATTGGTTAAGCATCATCTATCCTTAAGAAAAGCTTACTGCATTCTTAGGACACGTGATGCATTTGTCAAGCTCCACACAGAGAAGAAAGCAGCACCGTAGGACCCAGTGCATGCCTGTGTGCAGCGAGCTGCAGCTCAGCTGCCATGACTGCCGCGCACCAGCTCTCACCACTGCTGCTGGTGGCCAGCGCCGAGTCCTGCTCCGAAAGCGGGCCTATGGCCAGGTTGGCAGATGTCACTGTGGGCTGCAGGGACAGGCCTGGGATGGGCTGGATGACGACACTGGCCGGGACTGTGCTGTCCGGAGTCTGCAGGGAGCTGCCCTGCGTGGCCAGGCCAGGCTCCGCTGTCAGCTGCTGAGCAAGCAGGCTGCCCTGCTGCAGGGTCTGCTGCAGGACACTCGGGTCAATCTGAAAGCACAGAGGGCCTTGTAATGGAAAAGTCACGTGGAGTGTGACTCATACTCGGGAAGTGCAGAGACACCAAGCAGGTGTTTTACCTGCAGAGTGATGTTATTGACAGCGGAGGCATCGATCCCAGAGATCTGGACATTGGGCCCCACCAAGTTAGCTGCCAGCTGTAGCTGTATGCCTTCCAGGGTGGCTAAGCTCCCATCCGTCAGAGACACTGTCCAGTCACCACCAGCTACAAGAGACAACAGGGATGACTGGGTGCCAAAAACCTTCTTAAACAGAAAAAACTCAGTGCTATACAAAGATTTCCAAATATGTTTTACACACATATCAGGATGATCCAGTTAACAAATACTAGTATTTACTTTATATCATACATATATAAACACATGATGGGAAAGATGGAAGGCAGGAGAAGGGGGTGACAGAGGATGAGATGGTTGGATGGCATCACTCAATGGACATGAGTCTGAGTAAACTCTGGGAGATAGCGGAGGATGGGGAAGCCTGGAGTGCCGCAGTCCATAGGGTCACAAGGAGTCAGACACGACTGAGCGATTGAACACCACCAACAACATGTGTCTGACTTAACTGTCACAAAACAACCCCTGTGAAATAGATAACATCCATTTTTAACACATCAGGAAACTAGGCTCAGAGAGATCACTCTGATTAAGCCCACGATAGAAAACAATGCTATTATTTTACTGGGCTTTAATTGTACCATGGGTCATTAGACAGAAAAACAGCCACTTAAGATGTCTAGTAAATATGAACATTTGCTTCACTCTTTGAAGTACACAAAAAATAATGTTTATTTAATATTATTAGTAAATATTACCTGACTAAAAGGTAATGCTTTTCAAACACTATTGTGACCCAAGAGCAATTCAATAATGGCAATGTATTAAAAAAAGGCTTAAGGGGAGTAATAAATTATGTCTGTTAAGTTTTGATAATATTAAGAAACAAACAGGTTTAAGCCCAACAGACCAAAGAGCTGAAGGGTAAAATGCACAAAGGATGGTAGAGAGTGGGAAACCGAAAGATGGCATGTCTGAAAGATGGAATTCCATCTTCCCACTGCCTCCTGGGAAAATCTCAGGGAGGGCAGCGTCGGAGCTGGCTGGGTGGACACAGCGCATCAGTCGCCCCCAGCACACGCGGCTCACCTGACATGGAGGCTGGCAGGACGGCCTGGCCCAGCAGGCCCGGCTGCAGCAGACTCTGGTCCAGCTGCCCGGTCAGCACCGGGCTGTTCATGATGAACACGCCGGGGTCGGCGGGGGGTGCGGGGGCCGTGCTCGTGGGCTGCGGGCCCTCGGCCGCTGCCCGGGGCACGGGCTTCCGGGCCTTCTTGGGGTCCGGTTTGTAATGGAACTGCATATGTGTCTTCCTCCGCCCCGACGTGCGGAAGCGCAGCTCGCAGTGCGGGCACTTGAAAGGCTTCGCGCCCGTGTGCAGGCGCATGTGCACCTTCAGGCTGCCCTTGGTAGAGAAGGCGTTGCTGCACACATGGCAGCTGAAAAGCTTCTGGCCTAGGGGAGGAGCCCAGAGTCAGCCAGGCAGAGGGCTCGCCCCGGCCTCCGCCCCTTCTCTCCCCCTCCAGCCTGGACCCACGTGCTGTGCCCACCTTCCCCACTCCCTCACCCCCGTGCTCCCAGGGCCCCAGGACACGTGGCTAGAAAACTTAAAAGTGAGTCAAAGTCACTGTTTAGGACCTGAGTTTGGAGTCCGTCTTTCACAATACAGAGGCACACTGCACCGTGCATCAGGGTCTCTGCTCCCCGATTTTAGGAAGGGTGAGTTTGCCTATCACCGTGGTCTTCTCAGCCTGAACCAGACCAGGAGGTAATCTTTCTAACTAACACAGGTATTTAAGTCTGAGTGATGGTCGGTAACTCCACACTGGAGACTCAGATCCTTTCCTTCAGTGTCAGATCAGGAATCTCGAATCTTTTACTTTCATTTCTTCATGATTCCTGATTTTTAAGCTTTCTATAATCTTGACAAGTCTGTTCAAAACGCACAGGAACAAGTGTAAGATGCTGTGGGGAGGCACGCAGTATTGTGCAGGCATCTGCTCCTACCTGTGTGAGTCTTCACGTGGCAGTCTAGGGTGGACTTCACTGTGAAGCTCTTCCCACATTCCTCACATCTATATGGCTTTTCTCCAGTGTGGATTCGAACATGCCTAGCAGGGAAGCATTTGCAATTAGATGCTACAAATAAACTAATACTCTTAAATTTATAGCTATCAGTATGTCTTCCTTGGTGGCTCATTGGTAAAGAATCTGCTGGCAATGCGGGAGACGAGGGTTCAATCCCTGGGTTGGGAGGATCCCCTGGAGAAAGGAATGGCAACCCAGTCCAGTATTCTTGCCTCTTCCACAGACAGAGGAGCCTGACGGGCTACAGTCCAAAGAGTGGGTAGCAAAGAGTGGGACACAACTAATCAACTAAACACCAACAATGTACTAAGTAAATTCAGCAAAATAAAAATTTTCATAAACAAAAATTTTCAGCTTTACTCTATACAAAAAATACCACCAACAAAAAAGTAACTGCAAGACCAATGATAACACGGCTGATTATCTTAAAAACCAAAGAGCTCTTACAGATTAGCAGTAAGACAACAACTATCACAAGAGAAACGTAGTCAACGAACAGGCAGCTTAGAAAAAAAACAGACGTGTCCAAAGGCCACATGAAAAGGTATTTCCCCAGACTCCGAATCAAAGGGAGTCAGTTACGACAAGATGCCGCTGTCCCGCCCGCCTGATGACCCACTGTTGGCAGGTGGCCAGAGGGCAGGCATTCAGGGACTGGGGGCCGGAAACAGCACCGGCCTGAGGCCTGCTGCGACGGGTGTCAGCCCTGACCCCGCACCCACAGAGGTGCGCGGAGAACACAGGGTGGTGGGGCTCAGCGCGGAGAACCAGGCGTTCACCAGCAGGGCTCTGGCTGCTGCCGGCCGTGTTCCAACGGCCATTGCCAAACTAGCAGCACCTGAGGCCCCCAGGCCTCCCGCCCCGCACAAGGTCCTGTGTGAAGAGGACAGGACACCTGCTGGGGTCCCGGAGCAGCAAGCTCCATCACCCCCACCCTCGACCCCGACGGTGCTCCCTCCCGTCACCCACCACCCTCTCTGTTAACTCTACCTCCTTAGGCCAGCTCCATCGCCCCCACCCTCCCGACGGTGCTCCTTCCCGTCACCCTCCACTCTCCGTTAGCTCCACCTCCTTAAGCCAGCTCCATCGCCCCCACCCTCAACCCCTACGGCGCTCCCTCCCGACACCCTCCGCCCTCCCTGTTAGCTCCACCTCCTTAAGCAGAGGCGAGTGTCCGCCATGCTGTCTGAGAGGCCCTTTCCAAGGTCAGGAGCACTGCACAGTGGCCTTCCTCCCTGGAGCCTCCACCCCAGCCATCTCCCCAGAGCCGCCAGACCTCAATCACCGCCCCGCCCAGGGCCCCTCCCCCAGGCTGTGGGCAGGTGGCACCTGGGGCCACCTACTCAGGGCCTGACGTCCTCGGCAACTCTCAACTTTCTTCACTGCCACCACAGTCACACAGAAAAAAGCGCAGAGAAGAACCTAGAGAGCAAGCTGACCTCGGACTAACGCGCTGGAGCAGCTCGCGGGAAGCCTCTAACACGCCCCAACCCGGAACGCAGATGGGAGAAAGCAGGGCACCGGGTTCAGACGGCGCAGCGTGGGGAGCAGGGGGCCCGGCACGCCCCGCCCCCGCCCCCCAGAGCCGCTGCCTGCCGCACCTGACTAGGTCACTGGGCTTCTTGAAGCTCTTGGGACAGTAGGAGCAGCAGTTGGCGTGCTTGGGCTCAGTCTCCAGCTCGGCCTGCCGGTCTTTCATCTCGCTGATGCGGTCCTTCTCAGCGGCCGACTGCACCAGCACCTGCTCTGAGACCGTGGCGCTCTCCTGCGGTGGGATCTTGGCCAGCTGCGCCGTCTCCTCCTCGGTGAAGGTGATGACCTCGGGACGCGCCTTCCGGGAGGTGCTTCTTTCAGAGCCATCCTCCTCCTCCTCCAGACCCATCTCTAAACGACACACGGGACAAAGGACCAGCTCCTAAGGGACACTGAGTCACGGCAGAACCACCAAAAATGAACATGTGCCTTAAATGTCGAAGGTTAGAGTCTGCAGCTGAGTGAAGCTCTCTGGGGGATGGAAAAGGGTTTCTTCACACCACTGGCTATGGTGAAGGGGGCCGTAGTCCCTGGTGAAGGAGCTGCACGGGTCAGGCAGCGCCCCAGTGCAGGGAGCGCGCTGATGGGGAGGACGCTGCGGCCACGGCCCCCGCCCCTGCGGCCACGGCCCCCGCCCCTGCAGCCAGGCCAGCAGTGAGTTCTGAGACGCTCAGCATCCACAGGAGTCCACACGTTCACACTCACAGACGTGCGTTCACCAGTATAGCACAAAGAGAGTTAGCCCGAGAAAACATGCAGCCCAAACGGAGAGACTGAACTGATAACCAGCAAACAGCTCTCAATTTAAAAGACCTACTGAAAGGAAAAAAAAAAAACACTCACACTTAAAAATATGTGTGTTTAAGTATTCTCTCAGTGAAATGTAAGGACATATTTACATTCATTAAAAATAGGAATACACTGCTGTTTAAAATGTCACTGAGAAGGAAAAAAGCTTTGGCTGGGAGAGAGAAGGGACATCATTACTGCACAGAAGGCTAAAAAATGTTTAAAAAAAACAAGAGAAACACTAAATAGCAAAGTGGACAGTGAGCAGAGCCAGAGTAGTGAGCTACCAACCAGTTCACGGTCCTCCCCGCCCTGCCCCCCACACAGCATGTCTACCCCACAGACATCAGGCGCCAGAGGTGTAAACACACAGCAGAGACCAGAGCCCAGGACGCCGTGTGAAAAAGCACAACTCACACTGTGTGTGGGACAATGTCAGTTACAAAAGTCCGAACGCTGTGTACCGGTGTCACGTGTCAATATGCCAAAATACATGCATGTTGCACACTGCGCAACATACACATTCTTATCACTGTAATTTTACTCATGGAACTTGCTCCAAAGAAATCATCTGGTAAGAACAAAAAGTGTAAGCACGAAATAACACTCAGGATTGCTACACTCAGAATGGAAATGGGGTAAATCCTCGTCTAACGCTGAGTGAGCTCCACACGGCATCTGGTGCCCCTCAGGTTGACAGCACACACGTGGTGGGCACAGTGTTGTGGGGAAGTGCTCTCCCTGCCACACGGAAACCCTGGGCACCTGCTGCACGTCCATAACAGGCACTCGTGTCATGAACCAAACAGAATCGGTGCAGTTGTGTGAACTGATGCAGACCTGTGCTCACCAATGACCAGTGTGTCTGCAGTGAACATTAGTGGAGGAAAGATGTAGTGGACTACAACACTGCATGGGATGTGATTCCCTCTGGCTTAAGGAACTGGGGTGTACACGTGTGTGTGCACAGGCAGGAGACTGTGCCGTGCGGGATGCTGGCATTCTGGTGAGAGGTGACTAGTGAGATAAACAATTTCCTGTTCGCGCCTTCCTGGACCTTTCTTTAAAAGAGCATGTGCTGCTTCCATAATCGGAAAGGGAAATGCTGATGCACCCATCACCTCTGAAGTGAGTGAGCCACTAAAGCACTGGTTAACAGGCCTGAAATCAGCCAAGGGGCCGCACCTCCTCCGTCCGCGTCTCCTGGCGCTGACCCGCCCGAGGCGGCTGTCTGGTGCGTCTTCATGTGCTTCTTGCAGTGCACTGTGGTCCGGAAGCCCTGCTCGCAGAATGGACACCTGTAGGGCTTCGCGCTCACGTGTGTGGCCATGTGCCTGGTGAGGCTGCCATTGGTGGTGAAGGCGGTGCTGCACACGCTACAGCTGAAGGCCTTGACTCCTGTGGCGACAAACGACGTGCAGACACACCTCACTACCCGAAGCCACACGTCAGAGCAAGCGAAGAAGCGCTCAGTCAGCACAAAACTAAAGACCGTTTGCTTGTTGTGGCCCCCTGTCTCTTAGGAACCGAGGGTGTCTTAAGAGGAGGTTACTTTAAGAAGATGGAAACTGATGTCAGGTGTTCTAAGGATGGTCATGATGAAGCAGAGAGACTACAGGACGCGCTGACAAGATGTGAAATCAGTGCTGGTGGACAAGGAAAATAGCACAGCCCCTCTGGAAAGTGGTTTTGATCAAGCCTAGGCTTTAAACAGTCCACTCCTAAACAGAAAAGTGAAAACTTGCATCCACAAATCTGAGAGCCAAACAATGGCAACAGCTCAGCTGTCCAACAATGATGAGTGGACAAACACGATGTGCTCTCCGCACACTGGACTCGGACTCGGCCATGAAGTGATGGGGGGGACATAAGCTACAACACACGAGCCCTGAGCGCCTGCTGGGGGGGAAGCCAGCGACGAGGCAGAGGAGCGCCCGGCTCCTCTGACGGGAAATGCCCAGAGGCCAGTGCACAGGCAGGATGCTGGCGGTGGCGGCTGGGGGCTGGGCGCGGGGGCAAGTAGGGGGTTCTTCTAGGGCGTGATGAGAACACCCTAGAATAGGGCTGTGGGATGGCGACACAACCTATGAACACACGGAACCACACTGCGCTCAACGTTAGGCAGACTGACCGGTATGCGTCTTCTCGTGGGACTTGAGGACCCCAGAGGAGACGAAGCCACGTCCGCAGAGCTTGCACTTGTAGGGCTTCTCCCCTGTGTGTGAGCGCACGTGCTGCTTCAGGTGGCTGGACTTCTTAAAGCCTTTGCTGCAGTAGTCACACCTGGGCACAATGCAGACCATGTTAGTGCATAGCAGGATCACCGGTGAGACACCCCAGGCTGGAGGAAGAGCAAGCGCTCTCCACCAACAGTTATACACAGTCAGGCAGAGCTGTCACAGAGAGGAGGTGTGCGCACCAACAGTTATATACAGTCAGGCAGAACTGTAACAGAGAGGAGGTGTGTGCACCAACAGTTAATACACAGGCAAAGCTGTCAGAGAGAGGAGGTGTGCGCACCAACAGTTACACACAGTCAGGCAGAACTGTCAGAGAGGAGGTGTGCGCACCAATAGTTATACACAGTCAGGCAGAGCTGTCAGAGAGGAGGTGTGCACACCAATAGTTACACACAGTCTGGCAGAACTGTCACAGAGAGGAAGAGGTGTGTGGACCAACAATTATACAGTCACGCAGAGCTAATCACAGGATTTGTGTGCTCCAACAGTTATACACATTCAGGCAGAGCTGTCACAGGGAGGAGGTATGTGCACCAACAATTATATACAGTCAAGCAGAACTGTCACAGAAAGGAAGTATGTGCACCAACATTTAAACAAAACTATAAGATGCTAGCAACAAAAATGTGTTAGATCAGATTCTGCTTATATCCGCAATGATTTTATTTCAAAGTTAGTAAAACCTATAGCAATCCTCCAGCAAAATAGTTGATTAATTAGAAACTATTCCTTTAAACATAACAGGAAACTTATTATGTGCTGTTTTCTTTATGAAGTTGTAAAACATTGCAAACCCTTCTGCTGCGTTAGGATCAGAATCACCTGAGTCTAGACACCTGGAAATGCCAATTAATACATGCTGGTTGGTAAAATACTTTCACAAAACAGAGCTATTCTGAATAATACATAAATATCCAGTGTTATTCTCCTCTTGGGTGTTATAAAACATATTAAGGATGAAATAATTATAAATTTCAATATTCCCATTCATATATTATTAAAAACAAAATTTTAGAAAAATTGTTTTTTTTCTATTTCCAGGCTTTCATCTGATAGGAAGGAACACAAAGCACACAGGTTGGCACACAGCAAGTTCTTGGAAAGCGCTGAATGTCAGGAAAGCCTAGGGAGATGTCACAGAGGAATCATGAGAAAACACTTCACTACTCTCACCTAAAGATGTCAATGCAAAATCCCAAATTAAACATTAACAAATACTTGTTAATGGATAAATCAGAGTGTGAATAAAATGTTGGCGATTCTATATAAAGCACACAAAGGGCCTGGGACAAAATGGCATGTTAGAAATTTAAGCCATTTCTGAAAACGAGGCAGCAGCCGCCTGCAGTGAGGATAGGAAGCCGCAGCAGACGCTTTACAGGGACAGCTGCTGCGTCCTGACTCCCGCCACACCGCTTATTAGCTGCACAAGCTTTGGCAAGCCAGTGTCTTCACAGACCCTTTGTGAGGCCGCAGGAGTGGTGCTGTGCACAGCAGCGGGAGCCTGGGCACCCCGAGAGGCTCCCTGTAGCCTGTAGCTGTACCTGTACCTGTAGGAGCGCCGGCTCTGCTCTTCGGTTTCCTCCAGGAACGCGGGGCGTGGAGGCTGCAGGTCCATCTCCTCCTGGGGGGACTCCTGAATCAAACGAGTTGTCTAAAATGTAATGGAAGCACAGAGTGGAGTACTTGAATATCTATGAATGAACATAAACACCTAACAACCAAGGATAAGCATAATCATAAATGTGGATTTAATGATGGAAAAAGCCCAATTAGGCCACTGCAATCATTTGGGCCAAATAAAACAATAAAAATCATTTATATCAATTTTATTAAAGAAATATTTATCTTCCATTAACTTGTTTAATACAAAGTTTATCCAAGCATGAAACTGATCTTATCGTATTTTCCATGTATATTAAGAGATCGCACTTGCACTTGCTCTGCTCTTACTGAGAGTGAACAAAAAGCCCCACTTTCTTAAAATATTCAGTCTCCTCGCTTGCTACAAAGTCACAGGGTTGGGGGAAGCATGTTCCCAGTCCAGGAGTAGCAGATAGGAAAACAGGCCCTGAAAGTTTCACTGGAGGATCCAGGTCTTCCACTTGGCAAAAGCTTCCCACAGGGGGCTTTTAAAGAGGGAAACAATTAACAGGCTCATCATCCCACCACTACTGAAAGATTTCCAAGAACAGCAAAATCAACACCAGAACAAAAACTTACATGCCTCCAACTTGGTGAATGGTAAAAGTCACTCAGTCATGTCCGACTCTTTGCAACCCCGTGGACTATACAGTCCATGGAATTCTCCAGGCCAGAATACTGGAGTGGGTAGCCTTTCCCTTCTTCCAGGGGATCTTCCCAACCCAGGTCTCTCACATTGCAGGTGGATTTTTTACCAGCTAAGCCACAAGGGAAGCCCAAGAATACTGGAGTGGGTAGCCTATCCCTTCTCCAGCAGATCTTCTTGGCTTAAGAATCAAACCAGGGTCTCCTGCATTATAGGTGGATTCTGTACCAACTGAGCTATCAGGGAAGCCCAACTTGACTAAGAAATAAAGTCTCAAATGATGCATCTCAATGTTTATATTCAGTCTGTTAGCATGCATTCTAACACGTTTCTTTCAAGATCCCACAGATTAAAATGCTCAGGTTTGATTGCTCAAGCACCATGATATCCTTCAGATGTTACCAAAGTCCATTCCACTATCCTGAATTCCCTGACTTTTAACCGAAAATGTCAAGCCACGTGATGGGAATGAAATCTTAAAGTTATACAAAAATGTTTTGAGGGAAAAGAAGCCCTATATGACAAACATTCCAGTTTTCACAGGTGATGCAATAGTGTTAAAGTTGTAATGAGCATGCATAGGCTCTTAAGTAAGTGAATTTTAAAAAATTACAGTGAGGAACAAGCTAGAATTAGCTTATTCTTGTTTAACCACATTAATGGTGTCGGTGCCAGGCACCTAAAAAATTACAGTGAAGAATAAGCTAGAATCTGCTCATGAGGACACTTCTGTAACACTCACTACATTAATGGTGTCGGTGCCAGGCACGGGAAGGAGGTTCTGCTGGTGGAAGCTCGTGGAGAGGGCCTGGGACTCCAGTGTGCTAGAATCTTGTAACTGCTGGACAGGGGGGAACGGGGTCTGTTGACTGTACGTATCAGTCACTGTAAAACCTGAAACAAGTCAGAAAACGTGAGTTTCACCAAAAATACTACAGCTACACACACACACAAGAAAAACAAAAAAAGCTAGTTTTACAAATAAAGCTAATTAAAGTAACGTATGCTTTCTGAGCTAGAACCAGGGTCGTCAGTCTTATTAGCAGGCTCTGAAGTGACCCGTGCACAGGCTTGCATCCTCACAGGGCTGGCAGACAGACCAGCCACAAGGATGCACTTACTTCTAAGTCCCAATTGCTACTCAATTTCCTTTCCTTGGCTAGAAACCACATGTAGCATGGTTATTAAAATCACTTTCTGGAAAACCTGAATAGACTACAAAATAATATGTGCATACACATGTACACACACACACAATATCCATGTAAGAAAGCATGCAATTTGAAATCATACATTCCAGAAGAGCATTAACACACACACACACACACACTATATCCATCTAAGAAAGCATGCAGTCTGAAATCATACATTCCAGAAGAGCACTTATACACACACACCCCCCCACACACACAATCCATGCAAGAAAGCTCGTGGATTGAAACCATACATTCCAGAAGAGCGTTAAAGGAAGCTCTTGAGGCTGTAAAGTTAAGTCTAGCCAGCACTGCTCATTATTAAGCCCCAGGTGAGACCCACCACTGACCCTGAGATAAGCCAGCCGGTTCGAAGGACTGCTGAGGGGTTGCCTGCTCGTGAAGTTGGTCCACGTGCCCCTGCAGGGCCTGCTGTGGGGCCACGAACCTGTCTGAAGACAGAAGTAAAAGGGGCTCACCGACCTGGAAGTTACCACAGGCCTACCATTCTGTCCAAAAGTATAGGTTTATTTTTCCCCAAAACTCGGCTTCCTTATTTTGAAAAGACAGTAGGAAGACAATGCAAACATAGTGTATATAAATTTATATATCTGGGGGTAAAAACTACAAAGTCCTGATCTAGACCAGATACATTTTGGGACCATAACAAAACAGTCAGCCGGCCGGCCAATCGTCTGTAGGCCTGTAGGAGACCCTGGGCCGGACTCTGTCACTAAGCTCGGTGTCCCCAGGGAAGTGGACAGCTTTCTGAATGAGACCTTCCTGCAAGAGGCAGCGCACTGGACAAGGAGCCAAGGCTCCAGGGACAGAAGGCTGGCAGCCTCACCCTGTGGAGACTGGGAGTCGCTGGAACAGAGCACACACAATCACACAGATGAACACACATGAAGACCAAAGGCTTCTAGGTGTCCTCGGGGTAACAGTGGGCTACAAAGAGTACATATTGGAAGGTCCTATGTCTATAGCTCCAAATGCCTCGCAAATGCTCACATGTACACACACAGCACAGGTCGTGACCACAACAGTCAAAGATGAGAGAACCAAGAAGGACTGGGGGATGCAGGCTGCAAACTCTTAGGAGGTAAAGCTTACCTTCCTCTGCCTCCAAAGGCTGCCCCGCCATCTGCGGGCCCAGCCC
Organism: Neotragus moschatus; assembly: GCA_006410615.1. Taxonomy (NCBI): domain Eukaryota; kingdom Metazoa; phylum Chordata; class Mammalia; order Artiodactyla; family Bovidae; genus Neotragus; species Neotragus moschatus. Next base: position 88,125 of record SJYA01002784.1, read on the forward strand.
CGCCTCTTCAGCGCTCACGCCATGCGGCGGCCCCAGCTCCAGCATGGCCCCGGGGTTGGCGGCCACGGCGTCAGCGCTGGGCTGCAGTGCCTCGCTCTCGATCTCCACCTGCATCGGGGTAGACACGTGCATGCCCTGCTGGTCCACAGTGCTGTCGTCCATGGAGGAGGCCTGCTGATGCTGCTGGAGTTGCTGGGCGAGCTCGTATCTTCAAAAGGAGCCAACAATAGCCCACAGTGTCAGGTGTGGTCAAAAACCCGGGGCATGGGCTACTGCTGCCCAAGCTACAATTTACTTAGTAAATTTACTTTATCTTGTTGTGAAGTCATGATGGCAATCCAGCTGAAAGTTAAATACTATTAATAATTCTGAAAGAAAAATCATGTCCCCTTATTCTGAAACACTTTCACAGATTATATGGACTTGAAGGCAATAAGAAATTTTTTAAAGCTTAAAAAAATTCAAGAGAGGCCACATGTTTCAAAGTAAAACCCTTCCAACCCAAATGGTGCAATGAGCCCAAGTGCTGGGAAGAAGACCCGCATGAAATGAGGCGGAGCCCTGTCAGGCTGCTTTCAGCACTATACACATGTGTGGGAGACGGAGGAAGTCCTGGGACCTCCCAGGCCATGCTCGGGCCAGTGACCAGGTCCAAAGGCTATAGCAGCTGGACGGCGAGGCGTGTGGCCAAGTTCATTTTCTGGAGGAGCCTTATTCCTATTAATATCACTTTTCCATATACAAAATATACCCAGCATATTTTCATCAAGGCCAACAACTTTTCTTTCAAAGAGAAAAATGAACAATGAATTCAGTGAGTGAATCAAAAAACTGAATACAAAAAAAAAAAAACCCCAGCTCAAATACAGATCTGATGTGGTCAGAAATTAATTTCTGCAAGGGCTCCATCTAGAGACAAGATAGCCCTCTGCTCAAGCAAAAATCTAAGTCAGCGGCAAAGACAGATGGTGTGATAGCTAAAATATATGTTCCCTTTATCGACAACCTAGAATAATTACCATGTAGGTAACACTGATGATATGCCTAGAAGTCATGGAGTCAACCAAGACTTTCTTTTTTGCAATCTTCATTTCATAATTACAGTAGACACAGTCTATCTAGCAGTTTATCTACTACTGATGATCAGTTTAAAACAGTCTACAAAGCATTTAGTGCAACACAGACTACTTCAATATTATATTAAAAATAAAAATGTTATGCTTTAGTCTATGGTTCTTAAAAGATCCTTAAACACAGATATAGAAGCCTTCTTAGATCAAGCTAGAAGTAATAATACAGGAAAACAAAGACAACTATTTCCTAAAAACACTCTTACCAAAGTCGTGTAACTACACAGATGATTAGAAGGTGCCCAGCAGAGCTGCACCTACCTGTGGGTTTTCATGTGCTTCTTGCAGTTGAGCGAGGTCTTAAACGTCTTTTGACAGTAGGGGCACATGTAGGGGCGGAGGTCGTTGTGGATGCCCATGTGTCGCCGCAGGCTTCCCCCCGTCGTGAAAGCGCCGTTACAGATCAGACATTTGAAAGACTTCAGGCCTGTGTGCGTTCGCACGTGCGCTTTGAGCACTCCTGCAGAAACAAAGCCTCTTCCACACTGAGAACATTTAAAGGGCTTTTCACCTGTATGGGACCTAAAAAGAATAAAAACAGTAATGAATGAGCACCTTATGCTTTCACAGTGCCTTATACTTTAGAATGCACTCTCATAACCATCACACTTGACCGCCCCCCACTTTCCAATGGGACCCCTGAGACTCTCTGCCCAGGTGACCCGTCTGAAGTCCTGGGGCTCGTACACGCCTGACACAAAACCAGACCCCACGTCCCATCCTCTCCTCATGACCCCTCACTGTCTCTCTTGTGACCAGGTTTCTACTTCCTTTCCACTGTTGCTAGTGATAATAATTAATCTAAACCCTGATCAACACACCTGAAAAACTGTGAAAGAACATTAACCCTAATGAAACAAACCAATACTTCTCTGACAAGTCCTAGAAATTGCAAAACCTGAAAAATAATAGTGTAAGTAAAAATCAGGGGCAATTTGTGGGTAAAATATTTTGGTCAAGACACTAAAGGATGAAAATGTGTGTGTGTCTTAGTTGCACAGTCACATCCAACTCTTTGCAACTCCATGGACTGTAGCCCACCAGGCGCCTCTGTCCATGCAATTCCCCAGGCAAGAGTACTGGAGTGTGTAGAATACCAATGATCAATAAACATTTGGGGGTCAGAAGTGACATTTTAAATAACAAGAGTTAACACTACCACTCTTAGCATTTATGCAAGTCACCAGGTCACTAAATCACTTTCCATCTCTCAATCTGTCACCTTACCTGATGTGTTGTTTAAGATGGCAAGACTTTTTATAGGCACGATGACAGTAAAAACACTTGTATGGTCTATCTGCTTCATTTACAAAATTGTTATTAAAATAACTTTGAAATAACTGGTTCCTTGGAATGGGCTGGATAAGACCTACAAAGCAAAGGAAAATCAGGAATAATTCACTGTCAATGTACCAAAAATAGTTAAATGTCAAAAGGTGCCTGCTTTACCCAGAAGATAGGAATCCTGAGAAGCTAGATTCTAATGTAACAACTAAATGCTATTTTCATTGTGTTAGGAACTGGCTATTAAAAGAACACCTATCAGGAAACACAAAGTTAATGTAAGACAGATTTTTTTTTCCAACAAAAAGGAATATTTCTATTATCACAGTTACTTCTCTTTGTTCTAGAGTCAGTTTTTCACGGATTTCTACATTTACTTTCTATGTAAGCATCTGCTGGCATCAAATTTCTACAACTACATCAACATGTAGGCCAGTCCGAGCTCTTGGACTCTGTTCGGTATGAAGACTGAACCCTAGGTACTACAACAAACTCAAAACAGAAATAATTTCAGCATCATTTTTGTGTTCTAAAAAAGTCAGGGTTTTCATAGGAATTTTATTAAAGGAGTATCTGCAAACAGCAAAATGACAATCTCAAATACTTCAGGTTTTACATACTTTCAAGGAATAAAGAATTCCCTTAGGCTGACCGAGTGATAAGTATGTCTTCATCAAGCAATAATTTATGCAATTCAGGATAAAAATACACTGAACCCTCTGAATTATTTAATATATATCTGGAATGACAAGGGGAAGACACACGCCGTCAGCACTAGCTGGGCTGTGCCTCCTCCGTCCAAAAACAGGCCCCACCAGACTCCCTGCCCCTCAGCTGCCTTGCACTTCCACGGGAGGGTCACCAGCAGGCTCCTCGAGCACACTGCTCTCTGGACGGCCCGTGATGGTGCAGGTTACAGCGCAACCCTGTGCCCTAAAACCCACTCCTTCCTCCCGGCTCTCCTAGTGCGTGTAGCCCATCCTCCTAGTCACACAGGGGCCAGGATGGGAGCATCTCTGAGCCGCTTGTTGGGTTTGCCCATTTGCCAGTCCTGGAGATCACGCTGGTGAAGATTAAATACATCCTATGTGAAACTGGTCTGTTGTGCTATTTGGTTTTGTGAACTGCTAAAACTGTGTAACAGCATCAAAGTATTCTAACCTACCACAGATCAGTGTCTGTACGCTAAACAACTAAACACCCCAGGAATGACAGTTCCTAGGAAGCTTGGTAGAAATCATACATAAAGTCCTTGTAGACTGGTATCTCGGGGAGAATGCTCTTAAACTTGTCTTTCAGGGCTTTCCATTTCTTCTAGAGTCAATTCTGCTAAGTATACCACTCTAGAAAAAATACATTTCATCTATATTTTCAAATGTATTAGCAAAAAGTTGCAGAGTGTCTATCTCATCTGTACCAGTGCCTATAGACTAAGTCTCATTCCTAATACTGTAGACATTTTCTCAGTCTTCAGTTTACCAGAGACATGTCAAGTTACCTGTTTATTTTCTAAAAGTTGTATAATTATGTTCACTAGAATTTCATCTTGTCTTTAATTTTTATACTGATTCCTTTTTTGTTACTTGCTTTTCATTTTTCTACTTTTTTGAGTTAGATATATATTTTCATTCTTCCTTAATAAGAAACACTTCTTAAAAGTCTTAATTTCTCTGATAACAGCTTTGGCCCATTCAACCTGCTTATAAAATGTTGCATTTCTTGTTTGTAATTGCAGTTTTGAGTCTTTCTTTTCCATATAATGAAAATTTAGATAGCTATTTTCTATTATGTTTTCATGGAACTATAATAAAGGATTGTTTCCTTTACAGTTTCTATTTTTGAAAACCTGAAATTTCTTTATACCCCAGAATGTGATCAACTTCTACTTCATGCATATTTAAAAGAGCATGTACTTTGGAGTAAACAGTTTTAAAGGTATTAAATCACCCTTTTTATATGTGTGCTTCGAATCCTCTTCAGTCTTGCTGTGTCTAAATTGATCTAATTGAAGACCTCTCACTATGGTGCAGAATTTGAATATTTCTCCTTTCTTCTGTTTTTGGTTTATATATTTTGATTCTCTGCACCTAAATACATAAAAGCTCATGACTGTTGATCATCTTATCAGTGGGCTACCACTGACATTAATCCACAATATCTCTCTTTATATCATTTAAGCTTTATTTATACCAAATCATCTTTTGTTTGATACTAATTTTGTTCACAGACTAGAATGTCTTGCCTAAGATGATCAAATACAGGAACTGCATAAAAACGTAAATTCTTACACAGAATTTAATGAATTTAACTTTGCTCTAAGACCTACATTTTTGCAAAAATTCTCATAAGCAGTGTTTTCTTTTTAGTTAACAAAATCATAATTTCCCTTCATTATAACATCAAGCTTAAAAAGAATGTAAAGCTGGCAGACTTGTTTTAATCAGAAGGTGAGAGCCACCCAGAGGATGACCTGTGATGCAGACGACACAGTATTCCGGGCGCCCCACACAACAGGTCCCCGAGAACAGTCCTCCTCGGCGAGGACTCAGATGCCAACACCCTCACTCACACACCACTTCCTCTCGCCAGGAACATAATCTGAGCAGCAGATTAAGGGACAGACGGAACTAGGATTTTCATTTCTCTGTGGGACATACTGGCCCACAGAGCAAAACACCTTACAATAACTCCCCCTGCTCCACGCGTACAGCTATCTAACTGTGCAGACCACAACACTCCCCCACCTTGCAAGGTACCCAAGGAGGGGATTCTTACCTACGTCTGTTATGAGAATCGGTTCCTGCAAAGGAATGTCGGGGACTGGGACATTCGACTTGCCCACGCGAACCTTGGCAGGTTTACGCTGGTGCCTCATCTTTCTCAGCTCCGTGTGCTTAAAATGAGAGGCGACATGAGTCTTCCTGTGGCCTGAGGTTCGGAACTTCTTGTCACAGTGAGGACAAGCAAAAGGTCTGACTCCTAAACAATTGACAATGGAATTATTCCAGAGACATACATTTAAGGTCAGCATAAAATTCTAGTATTGCAATATTGATTTGAACACTCAATCTGTCGTTTCATGATATATGTATGTATTATTTCATGGATATTATCAGTTATTTTCCTTGTCTGCATACAGTGCACTTCATAGATGTGAAGGCACGTAATAAGCGCATTTTATGTAAACAGAGCATTTACTATTTTCAGGAGAAAGCCTAAAATGGTAAAGTGGGTGCTGCCGCAGCCAGGCGTCCTGCATAAGGGCCTCCCCTCACGCCGTCACCGCTTATAACTGGGGGAACAGCACGGCCTCAGGCCTGTGGACGGCAACCACAAGCTCGGGTCTCCATTGCACTCAGCTGGGCCAGCGCTGGGTAAACCGGAAGCAAGCGCTGCGTCTGAGCCCGCTGTCCATGGCAGCTCCCTCCTCACCCCCCCCCCCGTGCTGCTGCCCTCACCCCTAAGAGGGCGTGACATGCTCCCTCTTGCAGCCGTGGGCTCCACGAGGACCGCTCGTGCGGATGCGGTTCAGCCTACAGAAGGTCACGCGGCCTCGTGACACTCACGCGCACAAGCCCCCCGTGTCCCGCCGTCCCGCGCACCTGTGTGCAGGCGGATGTGCACCTTGAGGCTCCCCGAGGTGGAGAAGCTCTTCATGCAGTACTGGCACTTGAAGGCCTTGATGCCCGTGTGCGTCTTGATGTGGGCGGTCAGCGTGCTCTTCACGGCAAACGCCCGGAAGCACTGGGGGCACTTGAAGGGCTTCTCGTGGGTGTGGATGCGGATGTGGCGCACCAGATCGCTGGGCTTGCGGAACTCCTTGGCGCAGCAGGGGCACACGTGCCAGCGCACCCCGTTCTCCTCGCGGATCGACCCTGGGGGGGCGAGATAGGCCCAGCCCGGCTCAGCACCGAGCAGCGCCAGGCGCAGACACCCTGCGGGGGCTGGGGGCACTCAGACCGCACGCCACACCTGTGTGCTTTCTGCCACGGCAGAGGGCGTGTGTGATCAACTGTGGGGAAGGCTTACATCTCCCTAATAACTGAAATGAAAGATGACTATGACTGAATTCTGCAGACAATCCTAAGAGGCTCAGGAAGACACAAACCACTAGCTGAGAGAGAGGAACTCTAAGGAGACAGGTGTGAGGACATAAATCAAGAATGGGCAGTATAGACTCATCTGCTAGAAACGCAAAGAACAGCAGATCTCATCCAACTACTACAAAATTAACTCAAGGAACAAGAGGAGAAGGAGCAAAGTTATAGTGAGTCTTGTCTGAGCCGATCTGTTATCACTAATAAAAAATACAAAAATAAAAATACTAATAAAAATATAAATAAAATGATTAGGAAATAGTAAGTTCTCATGCTATAGGAAGGAACTAGACAGTTAAAACAAAGAAATACTACATTTAAATGAGTTCATGATTCATGAGCAAATATAGAAAATTCTTCAAATATAAAAAAACTCTAAAGACTTTTATTCAACCTTGAACCAAGCTTAAAACTATTTCTATCAGAAGAAAAATCACAAGTAGAATTTGTGGAAATATAATAAGTAAAATAATATCTAAACTGGCCAACTTCTAATTTGACAGAATCACCTTTTAAAATTTTAATTAGATTTATTTATCAGAAATTAAACAGATGCCTATGATAAGAATCCACTTGAAATCAAAAAGGTTTGGGCCATGTTGAGGAAATTCATCAGAAAATTTTCACTGTTTATTGACCTGTGTCTGTACAGACATTATTTTATTAGGGGAAGATAAAAAGTTGTTTACTTCTCTTTGATATCAGTAAATACAAGGAATTTTCTTTATGCACAAGTGAATTTGCAAGGAGAGAAAATGTATGTTCCTGAAAATAATGCTCTTTGCAGGAATAAGTAACATAGGAAAGGAGGTTAAGTAAAAGAATCCAAAATAATATTTTTTCTGAAAACAAGAAGAACATACACAAACCATGAGGGTGCGGGGGGAGAGGGAAGAGCAGGAAACAAGGGAAATGTTTTTTAATGAGAGAAAGATATTTATTTTATGGTGATATTTCTCATATTGAGAAAGTCTAAAACTTAAGACTGCTTAAACTAATTAGACAAAAACTAATTTAGAAAAGTATAATAATTACCTAAATGTCTTACCATGACAAATCAGAAAAGCAAGGGGAAAAAAGGAAGTCTCTGTTAGTTAAAGTCTGGAAATCACCTCCCTCGACCAGATTTTTTTTTCAAGCAAAAATGAAAACATATCTTTAATTACGTAAGATGACACACAACTGTCACCAGGTTCTGATTATTTCTGGGAATAAAGTGGAACAGAGACGCAGACTGGCAGCTGGAGCTGGAGCCTGACGTGCTCCCAATGCGCCCTGCAAGTATTTTGCTTGCCCCAGGCAGTGTCAGAAAGAGAAAACTGAATCCAGATTTCTGACCCTGTGACAAAATGTAAGATCCGGAAAATCGGTTCTTCATTCCCACATAGCAGTCCTTCCTGGAGCTGGGCAATAGCTTTTCTCTTCAAACACATCAATAAATTTTAAAAGAAAAAAACATGTATAGTCATCCTCAAGGTGAAAAGGAATTTACTAAAATTCGACATCTAGTTTTAAGTTTTTAAAAAACTGCCTAAAAACAGGAGGAGGTGAATAAAATCTATCAATAAAATGCTTGACTTATTAGGAAAATACTAAAAGCAGTCCTACTAAATAAGGTCAGGAAAAAGTTCACCATCACCCTGCCATTAATTTCTCATGTTTGACAGATGCTAGCCAATGTAACTAGGTAAGATACAAAAGCACACAGTATACAGGAAAAGGTAAAATTATTGTTTACAAATGATATGGCTATATACCTAAAAAACTAAAACTCAGAAAAAGGCCCACATTTTAATGTATGGAAATCAACATCCTTCCTATCTACAATCAAAATCCAGAAGAAAATTTTAAACTACTACTAAAATATGGAAGAAAAAAAAAGATCTAAGTAAGTGGAAATGCATACCCTATTCTTTTTTAATTTTTTTTTACTCAATGATTCTTTAAATTATATAGTGCTTTTTACAATTTTCAAAAGTTTCACATACATGATTTCATATAATCCCATACTAACCCTATTCTTTGGTATAAAGACAAAAAGTTACAAAGGCATCAGTTCTCTGTAATTAAGTCACTTACATACAAATACCAGGGTTTCCCAGGTGGTGCTAGAGGTAAAGAACCTGCCTGCCGATGAGGAGATGCAAGAGAAGTGGGCTCCATCCTTGGGTTGGGAAGTCTGCCCAGAGGAGGGCATGGCGACCCACTCCAGTGTTCTTGCTTGGAGAATCCCATGGACAGAGGGGCCTGGTGGGCTATGCTCCACTGGGTCTCAAAGTCAGAGACAACTAACACGACTTAGCACAGTACATACAAACACCAATAGGAGTTTTTCCAAACTAGTTCTGGAAGTTTAGCAGATGTTTTTAAAGTGCATATGAAAAAATAAATATGGGAAAATAGTAAAAAAACAAAACAAAACAAACTTTAATTAAAACAAGTGAAGTGAGAATGGACCGGGTGTCCTAGTTATAAACTACACAATAAAGCTACAACCATTTGGTATTACAACACATGAAAAAAAAAGATTACTAAAATAAAGTCCAGAAAAGACCCACACAGGTCTGAGAGTGTAATATATGATGATGGTGGCACTGCATTTCAGCAGGGAAAACATGACTTAATAAATGGTATTTGGGTAGCGGGGTGCCCATCAACAACAAAAAATAAAACTGAGTCAAAGATTTGGCTTAAAATACAAAAGTATACAGGTGGTAAATGGACATATGATGGTGATCATTTTATAATGTCAAAAAAGAAAAAAAAAAAAAAAAGAAAATCAAAGTGTAAAAGTGTTAGGTAAAAGGCACTTTTTCCATAATGTCAGTGTTGAAGTCTAAGTGTTAACACAACTTCAAAAGTCATAAAACACTGACAAATTTGTCTATATAAACATAAAACCTATCTCTCCCTTCTGCCATATGAAAACAGAAAACACTTCTCCCTTTTAACTCAAAAGCCAAGCAGATCAGAGAAGAGCACACGCTACAGAGAACACTGCAGAGGCATCCTGGACAGGAGACAGCCGGAGGCAAGAGGGGGAAAATCACACTGCGGCACGGCACACCTCACCAGAAACAGCATCACAACACCCGCGGCACGGCACATCTCCCCAAAAACAGCGCCACAGGACACACAGCGCCCACGGCATGGCACACCTCACCAACACAGCTCCACAGAACACACAACACCCGCGGCACGGCACGCCTCACCAAACACAGCACCACAGAACACACAACACTCGCGGCACGGCACACCTCACCAAAAACAGCACCACAGAATACACAACACCCGCAGCAAGGCACACCTCACCAAAAACAGCATCACAGAATACACAACACCATGCCTGTGCTTGCTGGGAGACACAAGACCCACGAGGCCACGGCCGGGAGGGCGGGCGGGGTGCACGGAGCCCGGCTGAGGCAGGAAGGTGCGCCCACCACCCACCAGTGTGCCTTCTGAACCGCGCGCGATGAGCAGGTCCACCTACTCTCAGAAAAACTTAAAAACATATGTATTTATTACACATTTACTATGTGTCAGGCACTACTCGATTCTTTTATTTATCCCATCACTGCCTCTTTTAAAGATAAGAAAGTTGAAAGGTTAACTGACTTTATTAAAACTTCATAATGAAGATGGTTGGATGGCATCACCAAATCAATGGACATGAGCTTGAGCAAACTCTGGGAGATGGCGAAGGACAAGCAAGCCTGGCGTGCTGCAGGCCATGGGGTGGCAAAGAATCGACACAACTTAGTGACTGAACAAGAAGAAGCAATGATTTACATGTCACAAGGTTTATGATAAATATAAAAGTATTTGTTAAATATTTAACTCATGCATAAAATACTTCTTAAAACAACAAAGCAAATTCTAATAAAAACAGTCATTCTCGCAAAACTGAGTAAATCAGAGTGATGGCTTTAGATTCCCATATATGTTCAACTTGGAAATGTAATTAAAGTTAATTATCAGCTGTTAAGAAAATGTTATGACTTATCAGATAAGAATAGTTTGCTCAGGAACTTCTTAGGGTACCAGATGGTATCAACTACCCCTGAAGAAGTGTTTTTGTTTTCAGAAATGATCATTACATTAAAAGTATACTGGTTCCTATAAAAGGAGTGTCTTTATATAGAAACATGCCCCCAGTGATATTCTCATCACAACATCAGAGATGATTAAAAAAAAAAAAGCTTGTTCCAACCTATATTAAGGATCACGTTTAACCTAAAATTTACTAGAACTACATAAAATTGCTCAGTTCTCTAAATATTTATAGAAGTATTTCAAAATTAAAATTTGCATAATCTTTATAGACTCTGTAAATACAACACTACATATTAAAATAATGTGCAATAGGGTTAACTGCAGTTCCATTCTGGAATCTGCATATCTTTATAAACCCTAGAGGTACAACACCCCACGTTAAAATAAGGTACAATAGGGTTAACCGCAGTTCCATTTGGAAATCTCCATCTGATGCTCAGTGCAGAAGAAAAAGCCGTTTCTAACCCTAAAGACAGAGGACAACCCGGGATGAAGTTTCCCCTTCAGCATCTTTCGGAGGCCAGTCTGGCCTGCCCTCAGCCATGTCCGAGCACCTCCGTGTGTTCAGCATGGCAAATGCTGTAACTTGTATGAATGTTTCACAGGGACTGTGGGTTTTCATCAGTTTATCAGGTATACGAGAAGGAGATGTCCAAGAACGCACGGCTAATGTGGGACCTCCAAGGCCACCACACAGCTGATAAAAATGTGTGGAAATGGCCCTTATTTCCTTCTTGCCTCTCCAGATCCCAGGAAAACCCAGACAATAAACTGCTTGGGTTCCATCATCCTGTTTTCACTTGGGGAGGAAGGGTCAGATCAAAAGAAGAGAGAGAAGAATGAAAGTAGAGCCAAGACATTTTGTGGGCTGAGAATCAAAGACGTCACAACCACACATTGGCAATGAGAAAACGCATTCTCAGAAAGAAGTGTTAACACAGATGACAGGGTTAGTCCACACCTCCCAAGAACAGTTAATGCATTAAGCAAACATTTTTACAGGAACACTCCCCAAAAAGCAGGGATCTATCTTATCCATGAAAGATACAGTAAGGCCTGCTCCTGCATGGTGAGCCAAACCGAGCCCCGAGGGATTGCGGAAACGCACAGAACGCATTCCAGCTGCACACGAGTGACCCAGGGGACCAGGGATCCTGCTTGTCTTCAGGACTGAGGGTGGAAGACCCCTGCTCCTACGAGGCGGCAACGTGAGCTGGCCTCCAACAACCGCCAGAGTCCCCCAGAGGGCGAGAGAGGAGGGCAAGGAAGGAGATGTGTGTGACGCAGCCATGTCTAGGGGAACGCACACCGCTCAGCAGACACGAGGATGCTGAGAGGACAGCAGGAACCCAGCTTCACCACAGCATGCACTTGCATCCAGATGTCCAGTGGGGAGGCAGAGACGCAGGCGGGGCAGGCTTCCAAAGGCTGGGAGCCAGGGAGCAGACAGCGCCGCTGGGAAAGGGCCGAGGGTGGGGCAGGGGGGCTTCAGGAGCATCAGGTTGGGGCTCTGAGGGATGATGGAGCAGAGACTGGCATGAAGGGCTGGCAGGAAGGAGGGCTCAAGCACGGGATGTCAGCCGCCCGCAGAAAAGGGGCAAGTTAACAAGGCTCACCACAAACAAACGCTATTGGGTAGAGATGATCGGAGCCTTCAACAACATATCCCCTTCAGAAGGAAAAAGGAGGGCATGACTCTTAAATAGCAACCAGTACTCTTGCCTGGAAAATCCCATGGACAGAGGAGCCTGGTGGGCTGCAGTCCATGGGGTCACTAAGAGTCGGGCACGACTGAAGTGACTTAGCAGCAGCAGCAGCCCAAATGTCGGAACCTTAACACGTGCTAAAATTACCTGGTAGAAACGGTGATTTCTTCTTTATAATCTTTTTCTCCTTTTTATCCAGCTTCTCTGGGCTTTCCTGCTCTTTCTCTTGCTCTGTGTCTGTAGGGTCAGCTGGTTCACTTGAAATGCTCGTAGCGTCTGGGGTCTGGCCCTGAGCTGCCGCGGCCTTGGTGTGGCTGGGGTCGCTCGGATGCGCTGCAACTGGAATTGAAGACAGCCCACTGTTTTCTAAGGCTTGCTGAGACAGAACAGAACTAGGAGGTTAGGAGGGGTGACGCCCGCACCTGCCCACCAAAGTCAATCACAAAGATACAGCAAGCCTGACCTGCGGAATTCTGACTCGACCCCACCAGGAGGAAAGCCTCCATCGCCAAGCAGTCCTCTATTAACACAAGCGAAACGTCCAGATTTGGAGGCGGAAATGTCCCTTTGGAAATCTGACATCTCAGCTCTACCCAAAATCTGGCATGGCAAGCATTTGCGTTTCAAAATTAAAGGGAATTAAAATTAATTACAGTGCCTGGTAGAACTGTTGTATCAGACAACCCTGGTTGTCTATAGCACATCTGGGAATCGTGGTAAGAGACGAGAGGAGCTTCACCCTCAGGACACCAGCTGTCACAGGATCCTGACAACCTGACTCTTCACTCCCCAGCCAACTTGTCACCACAAAGGTGGAGCACACAGGTCAGCGTTTACCATCAGCAAGTAAACAGAGGGAGGGGAGCGAGGGTGAAGGCCGCGGCCGTGGAGCGGGCCTGGGGGAGGAGAATGAGAGAGGCATCTGTGCACCCTCCTTCGCCAGCCCCGCGTGAGCAGAGATGCTCACACACGGTCAGGACACATGGTGCTGTCTCCAAGGGGCTCGAGCAAGAATCAAATAGTCCTCACCCTCTGTCACCAGGGACAGATACAAGAAAGCCCTGAAAAGTCTGTTCTTTTCCAGAAAACTCACTTACAGACAAAAAAGTTAGGTTTTTAACACTTTTTATTTATAGAATAATCATTTCAAAATCTGCACTGTCCATAAGTAATCAAATAAGCATGCTTCGTTTCAATATAATCATTTCAGTTAGGACACACTTCTCATGAAGATGCCTTTACTCCAACAAGCCCTGAATACTGACTTCCCAGCGGTGACCCTGGCCCTGACGGACACGATGGCGGGGGCAGCGTGGCTCACCTGCAGGATGTCCTGGTTGATGCCCACGGTGATGCTCAGCTGCTGGGCGGCCTGGGGCGGCTGGCTGGCCTCCACCGGCCCCGGCTCCGACAGCTCCAGCAACTGCTGGATGACGTCAGTCACCACCTGCGAGCTCTGCTGACCGGGAGCCGACGGGACCTGGGCGTCCGTCTGCTGGAGAGGTAAAGTCTGAAACAGCGTGGCCTGAAACACACCGACGTTCGTTAAAAATGGTAAACAAGTATGCTAATTCGTACAGCAATTTCTTAAAAAAAAAAAAAAGGAAACCAGCATTATCTTTGTTATGAGCATGAAAGTCTAACAATATCCCAAATATGCCTCATTGACTTTTTAAGTTAGACCAAAACTGGCTCTTAAAAAAACATATTCAATGAATTTTCCTCTAACTCTTTTAAAGTCTTTCACATGGTAGTAGAGATTATCACTTCAAGATGAGGGATTAAGCGCATAAACCTCATCCCCCCCGTTGGTCACTAAAATGAAGGAGTAAAAAAAGTTACCAAATAGACAAGATAAGAAAGAAATCACTGTGGTCTTAAAATTTTTTTGATTCCTGAAAACTAGGGGCATTGGAGGAATAACAGCTCTGTAAAGCCACAGCCAAAAGTATGTAAGGGGAGAGCTGATCTGATTCCTCAGAAACCCAGAAATGTGAAAACACACACCTAAGACAGTAGGGTAGGAGACCCTGCAAGACGCTGGCATGGCGGACATCAGGACAAACCCCTGCATGGCAGTCTCAGTGTCTTATTGAGAATGCAGATTTTTTAAATGACTTGGATTATCATTCCAGGTAATTCACTCCACCTACACGCTTGATTTGCATACGGCCAAAAGAAAAGGGGAAAAAAAAAAAAAAAAACACCTCTAACATTTGCTCGATGTATATATTGAAAATTTTATTTGAAACTACTCTGTCCAAAATAAAATTTAAAACCTAATTACAAGACTGATTACTCTCCAGTTTTAGAACATCTTTACAACACTCTCCCTGATCAAGAATAAGCTGAGGACTCATCCCAAGCCACAAATACTGTGAGAAAGGAAAAAGCCAATACTAAACGTGAGCCCCATGCCTGGGGACAAAATACAAACTGGGCCTGTCCTCTCCATGGTAAGAGGCAGCTGCCGACTTGACATCGGCTACGGGCTGGCTGCACTCCCGAGGCACCTCTGCACTCGCGAGACTTGTCTGCTGTGGTCAGGACACCACGCTCGACACTTAGACGCAGCCAGGCAGCTCAGCTGAGAGGGCAGGAGAAGCCGCAGACGGAGGCTGAGCTACCAGTCTACAGGAAGGAGTCGAGTGGGCATGCTCTGAGTCACAGCCTTTACTGCATGTACTGGAAAATACAACTTAGTTTCCCAAAAGTGCAAGGTTTCAGGAAAAAGAATCACCGTCACATCAGACTGGGGAAAAACCACTTTACAAAGAGAAGTGATTCCTCAATGATAACACAAGCATAAAGAATATTCAATAATCATCATCAGTTAACACTGACTGTAGAAATTACAACTTGATGTTGTATCATTATAACATCGTTGTTATATCATTATAACAGTGATGACATTTGGCCTTATTTCTAACTGGTTCAGATGACACCCCATAAATCAGAATCACGTAAAATTAAAGTTTCCAAAAATTTGATTTTCTTTAATTAAGCAAACAAATAAAAGTAGGACCCATACTTCCATAGAGGAAACTTTCATTGCACCTTTATGGTACTACTGACGATTCTATTCCATTTTAAAGGTCATACTTCAGATGACAGATTCTGGTAACAGAATACCTTCTATCAACCAGCTGGTCGAGCTTACCGTTAAGACGTGAGCGGTCTCTGTAGCGCCTGCTGAATTCTGTGGTCCACCCATATGCATCTTGCTGATGTGAGTGTTCAAGCTACCTAAACTTTTAAATACACAACTACATTCTGTACAATTATAAGTAGGGCCATTCTTGACCTTAAAGAACAAAAAAGAAAAAACAATGTTTTACAATTAATTGTTAGATTAAAATATTTACATGATGGCAAATTATAACCATTCATTTAAAATGAGAGAAATAATGTAACTCTTTATTATACCTTTTAAGTTAGAGAGGTCTAGAATCAATGACCTGACTCTGTAATCAGTATTTTCAGTCTGAGATTAATTGAAATTTCAGTCTTTTCTATAAATCAGAATTGGCTCAGGAGTAAAAACCCACAGTTTTCAGTTACTGTGCTCTAGTTTAAAAAAAAAGTCTGACCTGTTCTCGATTTCTTAAATGGTTAAGCATTCAATAAAATGGTTTAAGTGTTCAACAACCAAGGCCAGACAGTTAAGACTTTTACTCTGAATCTTAAACACACAAGTCAGGAGGGCAGCCACCACTTCCAACAGTCGCGTCACGTCAGTGGCCACGTTCTAAGCCTCTGGCGGAGCAGAAAGCAGAGCACAAAGCAGCGAGGGAGCAGGGCCACCGGCATGGGGGCAGCGCCCAGCAGTCCCCACCCCGCCCTCAGGGCCAGCGCTGGTCCTGCCAGCTGTGCCGGCCGGCTCTGAGCTCGGGGGAGACTCCATCTTCCCAGCACCTCGAGAAGAGCAAGTCCACGGCTTAGCCTCACCACAGGATTAGATAACACTCCAAGCTATCTTTAGGGGCTGTTCCCAGAACACCAGGGTCGGTCCCACTACAGGCCCTGGGGGTCTCCGGCCAGGGGCAGGCAACTCTGGCCTTCCCGCAAGGCTCTCCTAAGCCGGGCGGTTCTCAGCCTCCTCTTCCTGGTGCCGTGTGTGCAGACACACAGTTACTCCTCGGCAATCCCCTTCACACGGAGGCAGCTCTGAGAGGCACTGCTGGTGCTGCTGCTGCTAAGCCGCTTCAGTCGTGTCCGACTCTGTGCGACCCCACAGATGGCAGCCCACTAGGCTCCCCCGTCCCTGGGATTCTCCAGGCAAGAACATTGGAGTGGGTTGCCATTTCCTTCTCCAATGCATGAAAATGAAAAGTGAAAGTGAGGTCGCTCAGTCGTGTCTGACTCTTCGCGACCCCATGGACTGTAGCCTATCAGGCTTTTCCATCCATGGGATTTTCCAGGCAAGAGTACTGGACTGGGGTGTCATCGCCTTCTCCGCTGAGAGGCACTAACGCAGACCAAAAGGCACCCTCGCGAGCCTGCATATACTCTTCCCAGGGTCCCTGGACCTTCGACAGTAAACAGTCTTTAAAAGCAGCTTCAATGCATGTGAGTTCTCAGTCTGCTTGTAAACTATCAGAACCATGTAAGCTTTTCTTCATCTCACTGTTACCTAAGGATTTACTGTTACCTAAGGATTTACCAAGGGTAAAATTAAAAGATATACACTTGCTTTTAGGACTGTGATATTTTTCATCCTCCAAAGTAATTACATAATATAAATGATCCATGATAAGAGTGTTTGTGTTGCTCAAATACCTCTTCATTATCTCCAACTAGACTAAATAAGACACCAAATCACGACAGTTATTAGAGCAAAGATGAACCGGATGAAGAGAGCTACTTCCAGAGGCTGACAAATCAGTATTATCTGGAGACAACAAAACACGGGAGCATCAATTTGGCTGAAATGATCAGTTAATGTGCAGTATGGAGGGAAATACACTGGCCAGGGCTATGCTGACAGAAAACGTGAGCGGGGCTGTACACAAGGTCAGCTGTGCCAGCACAGAAAAACACTTCCTCCTCAGGTTCACCTCGTCTTTCAGCTCCTTACACTTGGAAGCGCCTGTGTTTCGGGCTCACTAAAGGCATGACAGAACGTTCACATTCAGATTGATGGACCGTAACTAACAATGGTATTAGGATTATTTTCAAACGTTTACTCATCAAAACTATAATATCATCGGTAAAAAGACAAAAAAACAGTATATTTCCATATAAGCCAAAAAGGTTCACGTTTTTCATATATATATACACATATATATTCATGTGTATGTATGTATTTGTGTATATAAATACATATATATGTATTTGGGGGAGCTTCTTAGGTGGCTCAGTGGTAAAGAATCCACCTGCACTTTGGATAGGGAAGATCCTCTGGAGGAGGGCATGGCAACCCACTCCAGTACTCTGGCCTGGAGAATCCCACGTGAGGAGCCTGGTGGGCCACAATCCATGGGGTCGCAAAGAGTTGGACATGACTGAACCCCAAAGCACGTACTTTTTTAAACAGGGTTTGCTCCACACAAACCCTTTATCTACATTTAACAAGTAGAGCTCCTCGGGCTCACCCTTCACTCTGGGGGCACCTGTGCAGCCTGTGACGTCTGCACTCCGGTGAGGACCACCTCCCTGCTCCACCCCCACCCGCCCGCCACACACCTACACCCCGGGGACACGCTCACCTCGGAGTGAACCCTCTGCACATGGGACTGGAGGTTCCCTTTCTGGGAGAAGGCGGCGGGACAGAAGGCACAGGCATGGGGCTTCTCACCCGTATGCTTAATCATGTGAGTCTGCAGCGCTCCTTTCTGATTAAAAGCTTTGCCACATTCGCTACACTTAAATGGCCTTTCACCTGGAGAGGGAGAAAAACGATCAAAATACGATTCCACACTGTGTGAGCATCTGATGGGTTACGAGAAATACTTAAGTTACCCAAACTCAAGACCGCACACCTGCCCCCTCCAGGCAGAACGCCTCCCTGAGGCCGCAGACCCACACTCCCACCATCTCCCCAACATTGCAAAGGAGCATCGCAGGCCTTCGTAAGCTGGGGGGAAAGCCGGGGCCCCAGTCCAGGCCAGGCTAGCTCCAGGCCACAGTCTGGCCCCCAGGCCCCGTCAGGGGTCCTCCAGAAGTCAGCGCACCCCACACCTGTGTGTATCCGGACGTGCCGCGTCAGCTGGCTCGGCTTCTGGAATGTCTTTCCACAGTGCGGGCAGGAGTATGTGAAGCTGCTCCTGTCGATATTCCTATTGTATGACCTGGTGCCGGCCACCCTGGGATCCCAGAAGGAAAGCATGCAGTAAGTGGGATCCCTGTGACCCCACCGCTTCAGAACCAGAGCGAGCTTTAAGGAGAGATCAACCACACACACAGGAGCGAGAAGGCTCCCACCTCCCCGGCCCTCAGCCATAGCCCTGCGCCCTGGCTCTCCTTGCTCCAGCCCCCAGAAGCAGCTCGCTGCATCCTGAAGGCTGGCAGAAACCTCCAGTCTAGGCTTTCTCATCTGCAAAACGGGGACCACAGCAGTATCCTGGCCTGAAGGGCGGTCTGTTAACGATTAAATGAAGTTTTACTTATCTGTTTGCAGACACATGAAGCACAGTGTTGGACACGTGCAAGCTCCAGGTAGTACAAATAAACCAACTCACTAAAAAGGGTGCTAATCTGGCCCTGTGAGTCCACTCTACAAACTTCTTACCTGCCCATTAAAAGTGTACTGCCAATACCTTGTTCTATAGCTGTTCTCATTGTAATACAGCTAAAAACTTCTACCTTCAGTCTGACATTTCATTTCTGACCTTATTTGTCCTACTGCAAGACACAGACCACAGGTTATGAAAGCCATCCCAGCACCACACTCCCGAGTCGCCCTGCTCCTGTTCCTAAAGCAGCGTGCCAATTTTTCATACATGGTGTAATTTTCTTTAGCTGGCAAAGGCTTCCCACCTGATCTTGTAGTGTGTCTTCATGTGCTCCTTGAGCTGTGAGGATGTCTCGAACTCCTTCCTGCAGGCCTTGCAGGTGTGACTGCGGCTCCCAGCCAGCTCCTGGCGGTGCTCCTCCATGTGGATGGCCAGCTGGCTCTGAAGGGTGAACTCATCCCCGCACTCGGAGCAGATGAGGTTCTAAGGGGGAGAGGACACCTGTGAGCATGTGGACATGCCGGAGCCTCACTGTTTAAACCACTGACACACGGAGTGCACCCTCCTGGCGAACAAACACCACCTCGCCTCTCAAAAGACACACCGTGGGGTCCAAGTACAAGGATACAAGAAATCACTTCTTTGTTGACAGAAACACAGGCGAAAGGATGAGAGAACACTACAGCTTCTGAGCAAAGTGAGCTGCTTCAAACTGACTGCGGGGTAACGGCGCTTTGTCCATCTATGCTGTGAAAACTCTGAAGCAGGACTTGGACACCACAAAAAGGTCAGGAAAGAATTTAAATTAAGATGATAGTTTAATAGACTTCCTTAAAACAAGCTGACAGCTGGCAACTTCTTAAATGGAAACACCTATCATTCTTTCCGTCTGGTTTATATAGAAGGTTGATCATAGAACAGTCAGCGACTCCATCCAGACGTGCCTGGCTGAGCACCTGTGGAGCTAGCATAAGATACACACAGGATTTCAAAGGCTTACTGAAAAGAAGGTAAGGTGTGAAACAGCACAGTAACTTTTAACGTGCGACTTACAATACTCTGGATGTATTTTCATAAATATATTACAATTTATTTCATTGTTTTGTTTTGACTTCTGAAAATACAGCCAGGGTAAATTTTAAACTACGAGCAGTGTCTCAGTTAGGACAGCGCAGGTCCAGGTGTTCAAAGCTGGGCCTCGGCTCACGGTAAGGCTCTAATCACTAGCCATGTGCACCTGAGTGTGCTGACCGCCTAAAGGGTGTGAAACAGTGGGGACAGCAACAGCTCCCCTCACGGGGCTGTCACAGTCAAGTCCAGAGATGCACGTGAGATGCTGGACAGCGCAGGAGTGTCAAAGTGAGGCGTTCCATAATACCACTATGTATTGAAAAGCCCCAAATGTGGAAAAGATGAGTGTAACCTGTCGGTGCACATAAACTGCTGTTTCTACTCAATAGAATACAAAGTTATCTCTTCCCACCAGACTTTCTTCTAATTACTGCACTTCATGACCTCGTGAATGCACAGAAACCTCACTGAATGAGGCCGTTAACTGACGCTACTCAGCGCGTCCTTTGTGGAAGGGACGAAGCTGAATGGGATACTTGGAGCAATCCAATGACCTCAACTTAAATGACTTTTAAGTTAGTGTTGATATTTAATACTATAAGGAAATAACGAACTGCTGTTTTGTTAGTATCTTGCTGATAATAAAGAAATTTCTTTCTTGCAAACTGTCAAAAAAATTTTAAAACCATCTAACAACAAAACTTGTTGCCCACCTCGAATGCAGCGGTGGGACCATGTGTACCCTGAATCTGCAGCCAAAACATCTGCCTTGCACTGACGACTTACAGTCACGATGCAAACCGTGACTTTTTATCCCCCATTCCCAGTCCTGTTCTTTATTTGCTCTGGCTCAGATCCACCTTCTTTTTTATGTACTTTTTTAACCAAATGAGCAGATGAGTACATTTCAGGAGATATCTACACGGATATTTGTCTGAAACTTTTCTGACTTTCTGAGTAAACCCTGGCTTGTGTACAATTAGTTCACGTGATGAAAGGAGGATTGAGTACACGCTGAACCACAACTGACATGGGCTATCGGACAGGAGGTTTTGTAGCTGCCGCCACATCACACCCGCCAACCCCAAGGGGCCTGGATGGGCCTCCGGTCCTTCTGGGTCCCGGGCTCATCCCAGTGGGAGCGTGAAGCCTGGAGGGCAGCAGGCAGCCTGTCCACTGCACTGCATTTCCTGCGGTCAGAGCCCCTGCTCGTGCCTCCTGCAGAGGCAGGCAGTCCTAGGTGATGTCAGTGACCGCCGAGTGGCCAGCAGACTGTCAGGGAAACGTGTGCTGTTCTTATTAGCCCCCATCTGGCTGAAGATGAAACTTTTAAAGTCAAGAGTATGAGACACGATAAACAGCAACCACCTTCAGGTTCCTCGTCTGTAACACCTGCCCTTTCTGCCTCCTCCCAGGGGCCACCCTGGCCCTTCTTTCGTGCCCCTGGGCACCAGCGACCAGTGCTTCCTTCGCCCCTCCCAGGCTGTCTCAGGAGCCCTCTGTCCTGCCCACAGGAATCTGCCTCAAGGTGCTGCTCAGTGCTCGGCAGACACCCCAGCCACCCCACAGACCCCTCCTGACCCCGGTGGCAGGCGCCTCCCTGCATGGTCCCCCAGGCTCACGGCAGGGCCGGCAGGCGCCCTGTGCAGATGCACGCAGACCCGGGGGAGGGGAGGCCCACCTTACAGGGCCCCTGCCGCCAGGCTTCCCGCATGGCTGACCGGCCTCGAGCACATCACAGCACTGCAGCCCTCCGCCAACACCCGACTCCCCCCTCCCATCACACACGGGTCCCAACCGAACGTCAATGCCCACGGCCATCGAGCTGACGGGCGCTGTGGGCACAGCCCACGCTCCCTCCCACCCAACACATGCATATCAGTTCGCAGCAGTGATCCCAGCATTCCATGCACACGGTCCTCTCGTGTCTGTGCTTGTGCCCCTGGTCAGCTCAGCTGCAGGTCCCGAGGGCAGGCTTCCCGCGCCCCCAGCCCCCCAGCCCTTCACTGAGCAACGCGAGGCTGCACCACCCACGCCCAGCCTGAGGGCAACCCCACGGGCCAGGGCAGCGGATGCCACGTAGCACCGCGGGAGCCAAAACAGTACCCGAGACTCAGTCACCTGAAGAGGACAGCACAGAATGCCAGCACTCGGTTGCGTCCGTGGGGCGCAGAGGTCTATGCGTGCACTGACCGCCCCCAGACACGCTGCTCCTGGAAGAACTGAGGTCAGGGGCTGAAGGAGACTTAACTCTCTACCCTGTTCTCTACTGTCTGAGTCTTACTGTTTGAACTGACTCCAAGGTATTTTAAAATACCATATTAAACACTTTCTGCCTTTTGAAAAGAACACATCGGCCATTTCTGGACAGTGCTACAGCTGAGTGAGACAGGTGGGCCTGCAGAAGGTACAGAGGGCACACACTTTCTAGAATACAAGGTGGCATTCTACAAAGAGCCTGAAAAAGCCTTGTTAACTCAGTAAATCCAGTTGCATGACTCTATCTTAATGAAGCACATTATTTGCGTTATTTATAGTACTGAAAAAGGATAAACAACTTAAATGTTAAAAATAAAAGAAATGGTAGAAATATCATGACCCTCTGTCCAGATGCTAAAGACTTTAACAAAGCAGTTTAGAATAGCAATGTGGGGGGGGGAAACACTCATGATTCACGAAGTGAGCGAGGGAAAGATGCATTCACAAATATGAAAGGGACAGAACAGATGACATGATAGGATATAACTGCACTAAAACACTGTTCCTAAACAAACAATTACAGAAGTATATGCATACCCCCCCAAAAAGCCAGAAACAACACAACTGACCCTTGAAAAGCATGGACGTCTAGGGCATCGACCCCACAGGTGAACATTCAAGCATAACTTCAGAGCAGGCCCTGCACGTCCACGGCTCCCCATCCTCGGTCTTGGAACCACCCAGGCCTGTCGGACGTGTTTACTGAAAAGCTCCACGCGCAGGTGGATCTGCACGGTTCAAACCCACACTGCTCAAGGGTCAACTATACACGCATTCTCTCCCACTAGTGTGGCTATTGGGTCTTTGACTTTTGTTAACCTCCAGTTTCCAACTTTTTCCAAAATTAACATGAATTACTTATACAATAAGATTTTAAAAGATAAAAAGAAATTATTTTAAATAAAAAATTAAAGATGTAAAAAGAGGACACAAACCTGTACATGATGTACAAACTCAGTTTTCAGGATGCATATTTTACATGTGCAATTAAATACTGTATGTTTTTCTGTCTCAAGAGAAAACCATGCCAAACAGTTACCTGTAATTAGCCCTGGGTGGCTGAATTAGAGGTGACTGCTGTCTTCTCTTTTCTACATTCACATGTTCCTGACTGTCTATGGTGACAATGCAGGGCTGACGTTTTACACTTCACTTGAGCCCACCCATGCCAGCAGCAGGCGGGCCTCTCTGTGCATCTGGGCCACACATCCCCACCATTCTCCACTCCATCTCAAGACTGTTCCCTTTCGGACTACTACTGGGGGCATAAACTGCTTTGGGTCTTCACGAATTTCCTCTCTTCTCCCAAATTGTGTCAGGGAATGCAGGAGCCAGGCAAGGAGATCTACCATCTTCAGAGGCAGAAAGTTTACCTTTGGCCACCCAGAATCCTACAGAAGCTAACTTCTGTTAAAGAGAAAACGGGGGTCTCCTCTGCCAGCCACTGTGGATGAACTTTGATCCTCCGAGTATACCACACATTAAAAAGTCTCACCCTAAGCTTCTGACGTGACCGGAAAACAAATGCTTTAGCAGGGACCTGGAGACTGGCCAAGGTGAGTTTCACGATAATGGACTCCGTGACACCTACACGAAAGACTTTTTCAAACTAGTTTAAACCTAAAAACCTCCTGACCCGAGATGAGATGCATTTTAAAAATCAGTGAACAAAGCATAGGCCGAAATAATTACCTCTTCCTTTTCATGCAGCATAACATGTGCTTTGAGACTAGCCACTCTGGAGAATTTCTTGTTACACACAGGACAAGTAGGATCCTCCCCATTGTGGGTACATTTGTGAAGGGTCAGGTTGAACTCAACATTAAAGGTTTGGGGGCACTGGTCGCATCGATGTGGCTAGGTGGAGAGAAAAGTCGAAAAGCTACTGAAACACAATCTTTCCACAATAAACGTCATTCAAACATTAGCAAGCACCATAATCCACAGATAAGCTTTAGAAGCAACTTCTGAAGTCCTTCTGGACCTGAAGTCAATAAATCCAAAATGGACATGGGAAAGCTCCTTACAGAATTTCTCAAAGCAGTATACAGAGACATCACATTTGCGTAGAAAATTATTTCTAATGAGAAATGCTGCACATAAACGTACCAGAAAGTAACCTCTATGAAAGCAAGTGAGACCTCAACTTATTGGGTGGGACTTTCCCCCTTCTTTTTATGACAACTCCATTGCTGTAAACAAAATCACTTCAAACAAAGTAAGTAATCATAACTCTCACTGGGTTGTCACACGGCTGCTTAGCCCCACCTAAAATTTCCCCCAAAGGGAAGGTGTTCGACCACTTACTTGTAGAAGGAAAATCACTGGTATTTCTCTTGGAAATAAACAGACCCTAATGGGTCGGGATTTTCAGATTTTCCACCTGGGAGGTTAACGCCCAGTGGGTTCTGGTGTTAGCAACACATGGTCACAGCTACAACATCATCACTCGTGCCCAAAGGGAGGCTGGAGCTGTTCACACCCTGCCCTCCAGAAAAGAGCACCTGGGCGCCAGTCCCATCTCAGAAGACTCACTGGCTTAGGTGGCGCTAGCCCAGAGGGCTCGGAGCTCACTCTCTTCAAGGGGGCTCAGCTGCCACGTTCCAATCACCCTGACACATCCCATCAGAGGCACTAGAGTTCAACCCCTGTGTACCAGAGGGTTGCTGCCTGAGGAAATACGATCTAAAATACCTCAAATTCCTTAAGATGCAAGACCACTTGAGGGTAACACTGCCTGCCAGAGAAAAATACATCGAGACGTGGGAAATTGAACCTACTGAACAAACTCAAATTTTAAGACTATTTCTCTGTCCACTCACAGAAAATTTCATTAGATTCACTAGACAAGCTCTCACTTTATCTCATCACCTAACCATGGCTAGAAATACAGCTTAAAAACAAAACATCAAAATCTTCATTTACATAATACAAAATGTAGGACTAAGAAAGAATGCTGATTTGACAGTTCCTCCAGTTTCAACGCTCACATTTCCGACATCCTTTTTATAAATACATACCTTGTCATTTCGTTCGTGATCCCGCATGTGGCGTTGAAACTGGGACTCTTTTGGAAAAGATAGCAGACAGATTTCACATTTATGGAAGTTTGGAACTTGATAGTCATAATTAGTGTTCTCCGCATTCAATGTTAAAACTCCATCTATAAAATTGCATAAGTATAAACAATAAATACCAGTTGTTATTCTCAGCACATAAATGAAACTAAATTATCCTGTTACTGTTTCAAAACCACATTATGTCAGATTTATGAGAAATTTCAGATGAAATTAATGATACCTTAAATTTCTTAAAAGGACACTTTTTACGTTAGAAATGAGACATGCTGTGATGACTGAGACAGAGATGACTATGCCCAGGGTTTTTAGAAACCTGAAACTAAACTCCTGAGGCTTGATACCCACTCAGCAACACACAAAAGCCATCATATTTCTTAACCTTGCCTGCAAGCTCAATACTGTTTCTAAGTCACAACAAATCAGGAGGCACTTCTCCTCTTAGTCACTGTGAGAGTTTATCAATAATCCAGTTTCTTAAATCACTCAGTAAACAAAATGCTAGTAGAAATATAAAAGCTAATTCACTAATTCAATCTACCTCTGAAAGCTGCTGCAAAGCAAGATAAAGTCAAGAGGTAAAAACTGTTCTCTCTCACAGGTGTAGTTCATGAGGTTTTAAAGGACTGCAGTGCTATGGACAACCCTCAAGCTCCACTGTATGCTTTCTATAAACTCGTTCAGGTTAATAGTGATAAATTTAAAGTGTTTAGTCCCTTAGTCGTGTCCATCCCTTTGCGACCCTGTGGATTATAGTCCATTAGGCTCCTCTGTCCAGGCAATTTCCCAGGCAAGAATAGTGGAATGGGTAGCCATTCCCTTCTCCAGGGGAACTTCCCAACCCAGAGAACAAACCTGGGTCTCCTGTATTGCAGCCCAAATAAGAATAAACACAAAACAATCACAAAAATTTATAAAAAATGTCATGAAATAAAGATGTCCTAAATCTCTTCAAATCTTGAGAGTAAGTACTCTAAGTCTTATAATTTGGGTACAAATACATAATACATATTAACTATACAGAGACAGAAATATGTTACATATAACTCTCTATATCCAATTTGACCCCAAATAGTAGAATTTAGAAATTTGGAGGTAGGGTAACGGGTTAATTTTAAGACTCAACGAAGCTCAGGAAAGTCTCCTATGTGGTGAACACAACACGCGAGTATTTTCTCTAGACTTTTATGTCCCTCTTCTGAGCAGACAGCCTGGAGCTCCCGTCGTGGCCGACAGTCCCCCCGGCAAACAGCAAAATCTGCCTGAAAGCAAAAACCGTGAAACTCCCACAGGTGGGAGGTGGGGGTGAATCGATGCTGGAGGCAGAGTAGAAGTGGATGGAGAAGATGGACAAAAGCTTCAAAAACTCTCCTGGCAGATCCTCAAGTAAAGCAAACTCCAGCGTCGAGAAATACTAATGTTAACTCCAGAGACTGTAACTTCATTCATAAGCAAAATGGATTGACTAAGGGAAAGAGACTCATAACTTCTATTTATTCTTAACTCTATCCACATCCTATCCAAAGCCCATACACTCAAAATCTCTACATTAAACGAATAGCAAAATGTTCTATGACTCCTCAGGTCCAAAGAAAATGATTGCTGGGACCACATTAATAAATATGCTGTTTCCTTTGGAAAAGTCTGGTTCGGGAAGAAACAGAAGGCATGAGTGAAATACGTGTTGATAAACGTAAGAACTCAGGAGCCAAGTCTTTTAACCTAAAGGCTGAAAACGGTATTAAAAAAGCCCCTCAACTTAATTTCTAAAATGCAAAATTAAAATGCTCTTTCAGGACACAGAATAAAACAGTTTTCATAGCCTCTATGTTGAAACTACACTTAATATGCTATCTAAAATTGGGACTTAAATTAATTGACTGCAATTGATAGGTAAAACCCTAAGGGACCAAAAAAAAAAAAAAAAAAAAAGAGAGAGAGAGAGAGATTTAAAACTGAAAAATGATGTCACTTTGCTTATGGATTAAGACTTCTCTAGAATTCCAAGCAGTGCACCCAGATGCTCCCCTCACAAAGACACGCCCACCACTCTTCAACTGCTCACCCATCTCCTCCAACTCTCCAGCAAAAGGAAACAAAAACTGATCAAGGAAGATCAGACACTGAGCACTTCACTTGTTGAGAAAAACCTGGAGACGAGTTTGAAAATCAGTGTGAAGATCAGTGTAACTCTATGTAAACAAAGTCTCTAAAGAGCACATGAAAAGAGCTGTCTCTCCATCATCCCAAATAACAGAGGGTCACAGAGCCCTGCACATTAAAGACGCCGCTTCCTGCGGCTGCAGTGACAGACGCGTAGGAGCGCAGCCATCTCTCTAACACGCATCCGTGCTCCTCAACACCCTACCCGTCACCCCATAATCATGCCATGCCGTGACTACCCAGAGTCAGGCCTGGCTTGCGATGAAGGGGATGAGAGCTGGCTTACACGCTGCTCTTCCCTGGAACAGGCCCGCACATCAGGCCGGTCCGCTCACCTTTCCAGCAAAGGTGGACCACATCCCCAACCTGAAGGACCAAGGTCCATCTCTTCTACACAAAATGCCTGTGATGGGACACCAGGTTCCAGCAAGGCCTACTGCATTCTTAGCGTTCCCGGGATTTAACTCAAATTTGCATCCCCTGACTAAAACTATTTGGTACTGTGCATTTAAGATCTCAGCTACCCATAAATTCTGATGAGGCATTTTCAGTTTCTAAAGTAACTTCTCCCGAAACTTTTAACCTGATTTTATTTTGGTTTGAATAAGAATTTTCCCAAAATACAGCTGAACTCTCTATCTTCTGCTCTCAACAGGCATCAGCCCAACTTCCCTTTTCCCTACATCCCTCCAAGAACTAGCCCTCTAGCCATCAACTGCCTGCCCTCACCGCATCAGCCTCTGACACCACAATGCTCTGTGAAGTCATCAACAGGCCTCTGGGAAGTCTGACAGTCATCACCCCTACTTCAAACCGCTACCACTTTGGCTATTCTCTACCATTCTTTCCCTCTTGTTTCCTTTAAAAAAAAAAAAAATCTACTTTCTTTTCTCCAATTTTCTACTCCTCCTACCATTTACGTCACCATTCCTTTGGGCTTTTTCAGGTAAAACTCTGAAGTGTTTGGGCCCACGGACCCTTTCTGCTTCGTCACTGCATCTCCAAATCTTTGCACAGGCCCTGGTGTATAACGTGTGCCTTATAAACACTTGCTAAACACGTGGAGATGAGACCAAAGTGAATGACTTTTTGGTCTCTTCACATTAGTTTGAGGCTTCCAGGACCAATATGTCTGTTTCCACTTTTAGCCTCATTGACTCACGCCCTCCACTCGTACCTAACTTAGCTTTAACACCCTTCCAGCTTGTCACGTATCCACCAACTGCTCTTCTTCTGTATGTATACTGTTGACCCTTGAATACCTCAGGGGTCAGGGGTGCAGATCCTCCTCCAACAGGCGAAAACCCAGGTAACTTACAGGGGGCCATCTATATCCATGGTTCCTCTGAATCCATGGATTCACCAACCACGAATATATGATACTGGAGTATTTACTACTGAGAACAATCCAAGTATAAGTGGACCCACGAGCTCAGACCCACCTGTAAACTTTGTTTCTAAAGAAAGGATTTAAATTCATGTAGATGTACATTCAGACATACATGTAAATTATCCAAATTTAACAAAACCACAGAACATTAAAATGATAGCAAAATAAAGTCCTAGTTATCTATGGCCTCACCTTCCGGCTAACACCCCGAATTCTAGGCTCAGGGTCTGAACACAAGCGAGCTTTTCTCAGAAGGATTCAGCCCTGCTGAGTGTAATGGCCCTTATGACAATGGAAAAAGTTAATTTCTAGACATAAACAGCTGTTCTGTTTTTCATCTCCGCAAATGGACAGCTGATGGCAGCGCTGCAGCAGCACAAAGCAGGGCCACAGAGCGCTGTGCAGGACTGCGAGAGCTCAGCCTCAGCCGAGTCCCGGTTTCCAATGAGTGGTACCTGCCCGGGGCACGCCTTCTTTACTGTAAGGATCCGACAGTAGAGGCGTCCACAGAAGGCATGAGTCACAGGGCACGGGCCAGGAACAGCAAAGAATACCGGACCAGGGGTCATGAGAGCAGTCTCGAGGCAGCCGACCATTAGTGAGGGTCTCTGCAAACTACCACGTTTGCACGCGGCCCACTCACAGAGCTGCTGTGAAGATCCAAGTTACAAAACGAGAAACAAAATACAGCTTTCAAAAAGGTGAAATGCATCCCCAAGAGAACAATTAAAATTAAAGTCAGACAAAACCAAGGACTGATGAAGATACAGAACAGCTCGAAGTTTTGTATACTGCAACAAAGACTGACATTGGAAACTGACCAAAAGAAGTCAGACCTAAGACGATATCACCAACGACTTCACCTAATGAAGATCGACAAATGGGCAAGACTAATCTAGGTTACGCGATACCAGGACAGTGGTCAGTCTTACATGGGTACTGATCAGATGGAGATTTCTAGAGTGCTGTAATGTCTCATTTCTTAATCTAAGAAATTACATGTATAATCATATGAATTATTATTATAACCTATATAATCTGGGTGATTATATGAGAGCTCACATGAAAATTCTTTGAACATAATTTTCATTCTCTGTATGTTATATGCCAACATGAAGTTTACTCAAAGTAAAGTGATAGAATATGCAACTTTCCTTTGTATGCCTGTCTTTTCTTCCAGACTGGGGTCAACTAACCAGTGTCTGGCCTTTTGCGTAAACTCAGCTTCACAGAACACAGCCACACTCGTTGGTTTACGTATGACTGTGGCAGCTTTCTGGCTGCAACAGCAATTCTGAGTTACAATAGAGACCTTAACGCCCACAAGACCTAAAACATTTACCATATGGCCCTGCAGAAAAAGTCTGCCAGCCCTTGCCCTGGCCAGGAAACGGGGACTCCACACCCGCCAGCCATTAAACTACTGCAATCCCTGGAATGGCTGTGACCTTCCAAGCTCTGAAGCACCACAGTGACGTTAAAGAGTGATAAAGGCATTCAGGGCTGGTATACACTATCCCTTACCTTCTACAATAAGTAGCCTTCATATTTACTTAGGCATAATCTCTTTAAAACTAAGACCTCTATCTTAGTCACTGCATAGAAAGACTGGATGTTCCCCTAAATAATAATTTTCAGAAAATTAACACAATAAAAGCAGTTATCTCTGCATTTCACCATTCTGCCTGATACCTACGTATGTACTTCATGCCTTTTTACCCCACCTGCTAAATGTTCTCTGCCAAGTATTTTCANTCTATCTTAGTCACTGCATAGAAAGACTGGATGTTCCCCTAAATAATAATTTTCAGAAAATTAACACAATAAAAGCAGTTATCTCTGCATTTCACCATTCTGCCTGATACCTACGTATGTACTTCATGCCTTTTTACCCCACCTGCTAAATGTTCTCTGCCAAGTATTTTCAATCAACGCAACAATGAGCATTAGGAAATAATAATGATTAGCAATCACATATTTTCTAAAAGTGTGCAGAGATAGTGTTTTCGTATGACAAGCATACCACCAGCAGTTTGTAAGGCAATTTGAGGCAGCGTAACAAGAACTCACAATTTTCCTGGCTGGGTATATTTACTTTACAAAGTCTTATAATATACTTGAAATTTAGATGAGGTACTAGCACACAGACAGACATAAGGACCAATGGAACAGAATTAAAGAGTCCAGAAATAAACCCACACCACCCATCACCAACTGATTTTCAAAACAGGGGCCAAGACCATTCACTGAAAAAAGTCTCTTCAATAAATGTTATGGGGACAAATGGACATCCACATGTAGAAGAATCTATCTGGACCCTCACTCCACACCACACAAAATACCTTAAAATGGATCAAAGACTTCAATTTAAGGAACTAAAGCTATAAAACTCTCAAGAGGAGATAAGAGGGGAAAATTTAATGACTATGTGGTGATGACGAGGCTTACTTCTTTACAGCCTGTGCAGTGCTTAGTCACTCAGTCGAGTCCAGCTTTCTGTGACCCCATGGACTGAAGCCCGCCAGGTTCCTCTGTCCATGGGACTCCCCAGGCAAGAATACTGTAGTGGGTTGCCATGTCCTCCTCCAGGGGATCATCCTGACCCAGGGATCAAACCCAGGTCTCCCACACTGCAGGCCGATTCTTTACTGTCTGAGCCACCAGGGAAGCCCACTTATGGCCTAAAGCTAATTATTACTTTAAGAAACATTTTTATGCTACCAACAAGGGATTAATCTCCAAAGCATACAAACAGCTCATACAGTTTAACACAGGAGAAACACAAAACAAAAAAGCCAAAAAACTCAATCAAAAAATGAGCAGAAGACATAAACAGAAATTTCTCCAAAGACATACAGATGGCCAACAGGCACATGTAGCGATGTTCAATATTGTTAATGATCAGAAAAATGAAAATCAAAACTACGATGAGCTATCACCTCATACCAGTCAGAATGATCATCATCAGAAAGTCTACAATTGCTGGAGTGTAGAGAAAAGGGAACCCTCTTACACTTGGTGGGAACATAAACTATGGAGAAAGTATGAAGGTTCNAGAAAAATGAAAATCAAAACTACGATGAGCTATCACCTCATACCAGTCAGAATGATCATCATCAGAAAGTCTACAATTGCTGGAGTGTAGAGAAAAGGGAACCCTCTTACACTTGGTGGGAACATAAACTATGGAGAAAGTATGAAGGTTCCTTAAAAAATTAAAAACAGTTGCGATATATATACACCATATATATACATACATACATATATAATTACTCAGTCATAAAAAAGAATGAAAGAATGCCATCTGCAGCAACATGGATGGACCAGAGATTATTATACTAAGTGAAGTAAGATGGAAAAAACAAATGTCACGTGATACCATTTATATGTGGAATCTAAAAAAAAAGATACAAATGAACTCATTTATAAAACAAAAATAGACTCACATAGAAAACAAACTTATGACTATTAAAGGGAATGGACGGGAGAATAAACTAGGAATTTGGGAATAACATATACACACTACTACATATAAAATTAACCACAAGGACCTACCGTATAGCACAGAGAACTCTACCCAGTATCTTGTAATAAACTATAATGGAAAGGAATTTGAAAAATAATGTGTATAATAATCACTTTGCTGTACACACGAATCTAACACAACATCATAAATTAGCTATAGCTATAGTTCAATATTTAAAAGCTGTTATCAGCATTTTTGAGCAGGCCTCCTCCTGGTCATTTTTGGAGGTTTCAGCTCTGACATCGCTTTTCCTGGGAAGCCTGACTTCCAGTGGCTGTCATCTGCTGCCATGAAGTGTTCCTGCCATCGGAGGACACACACTGTCCTGGGAGCCAAGGCAGAGACCTTGCCTCTGTTGTTAACCCTTGCAGCCCTAGCCCTCAGCACAGTGCCCAGCTATGACAAGAAGTGCTTTAAAATACTTGTTGAAGAAATGAGTTAACCCACATGCAGGGCTTTATACTGATCACGGCAGAACAATGTACTGCACACTTTGGACTCAAATGTAGATTCAAACTCAATTCTGACACTTACCAGCTGGGTGCACCTTCCACATCACTTAACCTCTCTGAGCTTCATTTCCTCTATCTGTAAAAATCCCCACCTACCTTCCAGGTTTTTCTTAGAATAAAATTCATGTGCGACAACAAAAAACAAAATAATTTCAGATCATGAAAAACACTAAAATCGTAAATTGTTAGTGCAGTGGTCCCCAGATCTTTTCGTTTCAGGACATTCTTTAATATCAATGAGGACCCTCCCAAATCCTAACTTTATATGGGCTATAACCATTGACAGCTGCCCTACTAGAAATTAAAACCAACAGCTTTTAAAACACTCATTCACTGAAAGATTACGTTAACAAAAATATTTTTATGAAAAACATACTCTTCAAAAACAATAGGAAGAAGTTTTCACTTTTGTAAATGCTTTTCAGTGTCTGGTTTAATAGAAGACAGGAGGCTCCTCACATCTGCCTGCGCACTCTCTGTTGTTTCTGAGTGAAATTCAGAATACGAGGCCTCTGCCACCTTGACTACTGCTGAGTCAGCAGTTTTGCCCCCGACAGCCCGTGTATGATTAGTGCAGATGATAACCAAGTGAAGAAGCCCAACACCCTTACTACTACTAAGAAAACATCTACCTTGCAGACCCCTAAAAGTATCTCCAGGAACTCCCAGGGGTCGGTGAACCACAGTTCCAGAACCATTGTGATACAGAATGGCTGATGGGGGCGCCATTAACATTCAGAAAGGTCTGAGGAGGCTACTCCTAGGAAGCTGAAGCACAGGACCCGAAGACTGAGCCAGAGTTGGGGGCTCAGAATAGGGGTGCGGAGACACACCAGCACCGTCAACGAACAAAGGGCTGAGTGCAAGGGCAGAGAAAGGAGAGTCGGACAAAGGACGGGTCAATGAGGGTCCTGCCCGGCGGGGATCTTAAAGGGTTGAGAGACCTTTCGGATAGTTTGAATCCGGATGTGGCCATCTAATTACTTTTTCGAGAGCTGCCTCAGGCTGACAGGGGATGGATTTACAGGACAGGACAAGCAGAGACCAGTCAAGGCTCCTACAGAAGCCAAGGCGGTAACTAGTGGGCCAAGGAGTCACCCTGGAGAGGGAAGAGGAAGGCCAACTGAAAGCGCGTTTCTGGGGAGAAGCTACAAAGCCATGGGCTGTCTCGGAGAATAAGATAATCACTTTTTTAGTTTGGGACTTGAAATGCCAGGTGAACAGGGCATGATGTCACTAGTTTGACGGAAAGGACGGTTGGAACAGGAGGTCCCAGCCTTATCCCAAGGCAAACTGTGTCTTTTTTCTCCACCCTAAACCTTTTTCCAAGTAGATAGTTGAAAGACACTGCACTTTATTTTCTGCAGAAGTCGTTATCAACAACAAGAGTCAATAAACTGCACAGGATAAGTCCTGAAGACCTCCTTCCAGACCGGCCGGTCAGGACCCGCCCCGCACCTGTGCGGGGGCCGGCGCCGCGGGTCTCGGCCCGGAGGAGCGCCCGCCGCCGGCCCTGCGGGTGCGCCCGGCCTGCCCTCAGCCTCTGAGGCTGCGGCGGCCACAGCGGGACCCACGGCTCGGCCGCGCTTCCAGAACGCCGGCCTCCCGCTCCTCAAGCCCGGGCCCCCGGGCAGCGCGGGCCCGGAAGGCGGCACCCCCGGGCGCCGGCCCCGCCGCCTCGGCCCCACGTGTCAGCGGGGGCCCCCGCACCGGGCCCCCAGCAGCCGGGGCCGCCCGGCGCCCCGGGGCCGGCGCCTTCTCCTCAGAAAGGCCTCCCACGACCCGCGGGAGCCAGGCCGGGCGGGCGGGGGCGCGCGAGGAGGACGGGGGAGGGGGAGGGGAGGGCGGCGGCGCGCGCCTCGCCCCCGGCCCCGCCGCCCGCCCGCGCGGCCCAGGAAAGTAGGCCCAGCCCGGCGGAGGGGCCGGCCGCGCCGCGCCGCGCCGGTATCATTCCGCCCGCGCCCTTCGGCCCGGCAGTCGGGCGGCGGCGGCGGCGGCAGCGGCTGGCGCCTGACGNGGGAGGGGAGGGCGGCGGCGCGCGCCTCGCCCCCGGCCCCGCCGCCCGCCCGCGCGGCCCAGGAAAGTAGGCCCAGCCCGGCGGAGGGGCCGGCCGCGCCGCGCCGCGCCGGTATCATTCCGCCCGCGCCCTTCGGCCCGGCAGTCGGGCGGCGGCGGCGGCGGCAGCGGCTGGCGCCTGACGCCGAGGGGCGTCCCTCCCAGGCCCCGGGCCCCGACCCGGCCCGCCCCGCTGCCCCCGGCCCGGCCCGCTCCCGGCGCCCCCCGCGCCGCATCCGGGGACTATATTCGCGCGGAGCGGCACAGCGCGGCCGGCCGGGCCGGGGCCGCTTACCGGTGTCGCCGCGCGCCTTGCTCTCCTTGGGCTTCGGGGGGCGGCCCCGCGGCATCGTCGGCGGCGGCGGCGGCGGCCCACCCCTCGGCCGCACACACACTCACACACATACACCCGGCGGAGCGCGCACGCGCGGGGACCGGGCGCGGAGGCGCGGCGCGCGCCCGGCCGGGCGAGGGCGGCGGGCGGGGCGGCCCGGGCGGCCGCCGAGCCCCGGGCGAGCGCCCGCGGGCCTCACGGCGGAAAGACGCCCGAGCGAGCGGACGGGAGAGCTCGACCCGCGCCAACTTCGGCGGGTTCCATGGCCCGGCGGGCCGCGCTAGGGGCGTTGGGCGCGGGCGCGCGGTGGGGGCGGGGAGCGGCGCCCTGCGCATGCGCGCTCCACCGCTCGGGCCTGGGCGGACGGAGGGCAGCAGGCGCCGGGCGTCGGCGCAGGAGGACAGACGGCCTGGCGGGAGGGTCTCCCGAGGTGCTGGGCAGCCGAGTTCACCCGGCTGGTACGGCCATCGGTAAAGTAAGTGGGGAAAATGTGTGTTGGTCGCTCTGTCGCGTCCGACTCTGCGGCCCCCTGGACTGTAGCCCGCCAGGCTCCTCTGTCCATGGGATTCTCCAGGCAAGGATGCTGGAGTGAGTTGTCATGCCCATCGAACCCAGGTCCCCCGCATCGCTGGATTCTTTAT
This sequence comes from Neotragus moschatus, assembly GCA_006410615.1. Taxonomy (NCBI): domain Eukaryota; kingdom Metazoa; phylum Chordata; class Mammalia; order Artiodactyla; family Bovidae; genus Neotragus; species Neotragus moschatus. The sequence goes on from SJYA01002784.1 coordinate 124,097, forward strand.
CGTCTGAGTCACCACGGAAAGCCAAAGTAGGAAAGGTGCCCTTCTAAAGGGCAGAGGTGGTGAGAAGGAGCTTTTCAAGTGGAGGCAGGTAAAAGAAACCAGCCGGCCATGGCTTCTGCCTGTGCCTCTTGCTTGATCTCCGACTTGTGTGTTGATGTGCGTTTTCTAGTTCCGGGAAAGCAGCGCTTCATCTCCCAGGTTGTTTCGGGAAGGCTCTTGAAAGCATCCACGTGCAAACCACAGGGCCAAAAAGCCTGGGAGCCCAAATTTACCCAAAACATCCATCTTGGGCCCAGGAAGACATACCCAGAAGTAATTCCTTTGGTGTATGCCACTAAAATGTACAGTTCCAAATATGTCGATCTTTTATTTTTGTTGCCCACATTTTCACAAAATCCTAACAGGAAAGTGACAGCTAAGTGTTAAGTGAGGCCAAGTAAGCCAAAAGAAAGTAGTCTTAACATTATCTTAGTATCCTCAGTAAAATTAATTCAAAGCCATAACTAGTGACCACCAACTACATGCAGGGTCTTTTGAGGGAATACCACGCTTAACAAAACTGTCTCCCAAAATAGTTGGAACCTTAAGGACACAGGCCTAGTAAAAAAAAAAAAAAAATCCACAGTACCTTCAAAAAGAACAATCAATTTCAAAAATAAGTAGGAAAGACCTTCTTAATTAAAACATAGTAAATGGTTGGGTACTAAAGGATGGAAAAGGGTTTTCTATGTGGAGTCAACGGTAAAGAACGAAAAAAGGTAAATGAATTGTATCTGTTAAGTGCTTTGTTATACACCCCACTTGTGAACAACTAGACAGATAATTATGTAAAAGGAAACAAGCTAGGTTATTCAGCCTCGCAACATCAGCCAGCAAGTGAACGGCCAATGGAATTTAGCAATTATTAACATTTCCTGTTTTTCAACTTCTTGGTATGTTCTATCCCTGGGTCAGTAAGATCTGGAGGAGGAAATGGTAACCTGCTCCAGTATCTTGCTTTTGAAATCCCAAGAACAGAGGAGCCTGGTGGGCTACAGGTCCGAAGGGTCAAGAAAGAGACTTACCAACTAAACAAAAGTATGTTTTACTGCCTTAAGTAAAATACTTATGATCTTTATAATATGCCTTCAAGGTATTATTTTAGAGATGAGATTCAGAGGAGTTAAGTAATTTGCCTAAGGCCACGTAGACTTTTTTAGCTAAGGTGTGTGTACTCAGTCATGTCCAACTCTTTGCAATCCCGTGGACTGTAGGCGCCTCTGTCCATGGAATTTTTCAGGCAAGAATACTAGAATGGATTGCCATTTCCTCCTCTTGGGGATCTTCCCAACCCAAGATCAAACCAGCATTTCTTGTGTCTCCTGCATTGGCAGGCAGATTCTTTACCACTGCACCACTGGGGAAGCCTGGAGCCACATTCAGTTCAGTTCAGTTTAGTTCAGTCGCTCAGTCATGTCCGACTCTTTGCGACCCCATGAATCACAGCACGCCAGGCCTCCCTGTCCATCACCAACTCCCGGAGTTCACTCAGACCGAGGCCCATCGAGTCAGTGATGCCATCCAGCCATCTTGTCCTCTGTTGTCCCCTTCNTCTGCTTCTGTTAGGTCCATACCATTTCTGTCCTTTATTAAGCCCATCTTTGCATGAAATGTCCCCTTGGTGTCTCTAATTTTCTTGAAGAGGTCTCTAGTTAGGTCTCTGGCTTCTGTTAGCAATGTGCATTTAAGATTTCTCCATGTCTTTTTTTTTTTTTTTTTTCCAGCTTGCTACCTCATTTCTTTTTATTGCTGAGCTGAATAACATTCCAAAGTCTGGATGAACCACAGTTTATTATCCATTCACCTACTGAAGTGCCTCTTGTTTGTTTCCAAGTTTTCACGCCTGTGAATAAAGCTGCTTTTAAACATCCATGCACATTTCTGTGGGGACATAAGTTTTCATTCCCTTGGGTAAACACCAAGGGGCATGCTTGCTGGATCACATGATAAGGCTATATTTAGTTTGATGAGAAGCCGCCAAAGCGGCTTCCAAAGTGGCTGCACCATTTTGCATCCCCAGCGATGAATGGAGCTCCTGTTGCCTTGCATCCTCCCAGCGTCTGGATTCTGGTCACTAGTAGGTGTGTCCTGGTTCCTCACTGCTGTTGTGATTTGCAGTTCTCTAGCAACGTATGTTTCAGAGCATCTTTTCCTATACTTGTCATCTGCATATCTTCTTTGCCTAATTTTTAAATTGGGTTGCTTGTCTTCTTGTTGAGTTTTAACTTTGGGTACCAGTTTTTTAACCAATATGTGTTTTGCAATGTATTTTAATACATATGGGCTTCCCTAGTGGCTCAGATGGTAAAGAATCTGCCTGCAGTGAAGGAGACACACGTTTGATCCCTGGGTTGGAAAGACCCCTCAGAGAAGGACATGGCAACCCACTCCAGTATTCTTGTCTGGAAAATCTTACGGACAGAGAAGCCTGGCAGGCTACAGTCCATGGGGTCGAAAAGAATCAGACACAACTTAGTGACTAATATTTAATATGTATGAAATAAGTAGAGATATTTAAATAAAACACTTGCTGTGTCACTTAAAATAATTTCCTATACTAACTGTTGTATCTATATATTTTCGTTTATATTATTTAAATTTCTCAAAGAGAAATAGTAACACAGAATCATTTCTGTGGACATATGATTAAAACAACCCTCACAGCATCCATCCATGGAGGTTCACTTCTCATAGACTGCAGCCTCAGTTAGGCATCTCCTTTCAAAGAGGTGGGCAATTGCGACCCATGGTGCAGGGGGCTTAACACACACTAACATTTGTTTAGCACTGTCTGCCTGGAAACTCACTCACATGCAGGTTTAGATTATATTGATTTCTTAGTTTTTAAATACCTTAGTCCGTTCAGGCTGCTGTAACAGTACCACAGGCTGTATGTCTCATGAACAGTACACATCTCTCTCTCATGGCTCAAGGCTGGGAGCCTAAGGTCAGGTGCTAGCGTGGCTGGGCTCTGGGGAGGCTCTCGTCTGAGTTGCAGATGGCCGCCTTCCTGCTGAGTCCTCATGCAAGAGAATAGTACGGGCACCAATCCCACCACAAGGGCTCCACCTTCATGACCGAATCACCTCCAAAAAGCCTCACCTCCTAACACCCTCATATGGGGTGCTAGCTTTCAACCCATGAACTTGGGGAAGGGACACACATGTTCAGCCCATGTGCTAAGTCACTTTAGTCGTTTCTGACTATTTGCGACCCCATGGGTTGTATCTTCTGTTCAGGCGAGAATACTGAAGTGGGTTGCCATTTCTTCCTCCAGGGGATCTTCCTGACCCAGGGATCAAACCCCAATCTCATGTCTCCTACATTGGCAGGCGGGTTCTTTATACTGAGCCACCAGGTCCCCCCATGTTGCTGCAAATGGCATTCTTTCACTTTTTTTTTATGACTAATATTCCATTGCATATAAATACCACATCTTTTAATATAAAGCAAGTGATCGCTAATGTTCTCTCTAGTTTTAACACTTTTATGATTCAAAAATTCTTGAGGCTTACCTTTAGGTCACAGGAAATTGCTACATTAAAAAGTCTGCAAAAGTCACAGGATATGTCTGACATTTTGCCACAAAAGGAAGGAAATTGAAGCTTTCACTTTATCCTCAGCTAAGATCTGAAACAAACAGCAAAGCTGTAGGTAGAAAATCATAAACCCACCCAAGGAGATTGTGACAACCATGTGAGGAACATGTATGCTGGTGTCTGGCTGAACACATTTAACAAGAAGTGAATATGAGTAAAACACGATGAAAAGTATCAACAAAAACTTCAGTCTAGAGTGAGACAACTGCCATCACTTCAGATCAGTAACAGCAATAACCCAGGGGTGACCGGGGAGAGCAGCCTCCGGGGCGTGAATCACGCCCCAGAAAGTGTGGCCCACTTGCACTCCCACCCCAGCGCAGCCGCAAGCCTGCTTCCCGAAGCTTCAGGAATAGCCGCACCACCACCTCGAGGAGAGCTGTCCTTACCACCGGTACAGCCCACGAGGCGCAGGTCACCATGTTCTCATTCCACATTTCTTTGGCAACTAGTGAGGCCAGACTTCTATTTACTCACTGTCCTTTCCAGTTTGTCTTTTGTGAACACTTGTTTGGATCTCTGGCCATTTTCTGTGGGGGCGGAGTCACAGGGCTTCCTTCTCGTTGATCTGAAGGATATTTTATATGTTTATCATGAGAACACCACTAGGGTGATTAATCAGTACCTCCTTCCACGCACTCCATGGTCTATGACTGTACACTTGGTAGGATACATCTGCCCCTGGAGGACACTGGGCCCGGCACCCTTGCTCTGGGAGCCACCATGCGGGGCACGTGTACCTGTGAGCTCTGGAGGCTGCAGGGCCAACACAAGGCGGGGGATGCTCCAGACAGACGCTCCTCACTGCCCCCAGCTCCCGCTCATCTTCCCCAGCACACAAAGAGCGCGAAGATGTCTTCAGGCTTAACAAGCCACACATTATGCTTCCAGAATTATTTGACATTTCGACTGCCCTGAAGTGTGAAAGGCCCTCATTGTGTCCCGACTCACATGCGCCATGACCCTCATGGGGTCCTGGTTAGACGCCTGCTTCTCCATCCTGACAGCACAAGCGCTGTCCTCTGGGAGTTTGAGGACAATGTTCCAGTTATACGCCCAGAAAAGAGCAATGTGTGCCCAGGAATCAACTCACTGAATCACTAACCTCCTACATCCTCTTTAGAGCCTGAAGGAAGATTCCTCAAAGGCGTCTTTCCCCACCCATGCGAGAGCACGGGTGGGCAGACGGAGCGCTGAGCCGAGCAGGAAGAGAAAGGGAAGGGTGGAGGCCCGAGAACGTGCCACCCCCACCCCCCGGAGTCCAACATAGGACCCCCTCAAAAGACAAAGCCATAAATGTTCATTTCCACCCAAGTCGTTCTTATCACATCCTGATGAAGAGCTATTTGGCGGAAACACTTGTTATCTTTCAAGGTCTTAAGGATATGGCCACATCCTTAGAACGTGCTTCATGTGGACACCTGTCTGCTTAGGGGTGTACCCCCTTCTGCAGGTGGTTCCTTCTCCCCTGTGTCAGTGTCCCTGGCATTTTACTCCTTGTTTCGACCACTTCACTGAGCCAAACAGGAAAGAATGTAGTTTTCTCATTACACTAATCCAGCCTTGGGTGAAAGGGTCTCCAGGGAAGACACCTGAGGGGTGGGTGGGACTGAGGATGCTGTGGAAGGAGACATTGGTGTGGTTGTGGGGGGTCGGGGGGGAGTTCCAGTTGTGGGTGCAGGACCTGGGGAGGGGCGGTGGCAGGGCAACATTCTCCCCCAACCCCACTCAGAGCTCCCAGTGCCCTGTCATGACTGGAGCACAGAGGTGTAACTGGCAAGGGCATGATGTTGAGGGCTGGCTCACTCAGGCACACAGCCAAGGGGGACCCAAGATTCTAAGCCACCCACCCCCTCCCACAGAGGTATGGAGACTGCTGACCCTCCACCTCGAGGAGTGCTCGGCTCTCTTAGGTCACTGCAGAAGTCAAGTCAGGCTGGCACCCATGTGCTTCAGCATCTTCCTGACTCTGGATGCATTAGTACATTGTATATTTTCTCTTACTTCCCAAGCAAGAGTAAACAAGAGCAGAGAGGATCCTGTATCAGCTATCCACTCACTGGTCTGCACGCCTCCAAAAAGGGCCAGGGCACATGCCTGTTTCTTCCTTCCTAAGATCCCTGTGTTTTGGAGGCAGAAAAAACATTTTTTTAATGTATTCTGGATATTATTTCCTTATTAGGTATATGATTTGCAAATATTTTTTTCTCTCATTCTGTAGGTTTTCATTTCACTTTCTTAATAATGTCCTTTTGTTGTACAAGTTTTTAATTCTAATCGTCTAATCTATCTAATTTTTCCTTTATTGCTCATGTTTTTGTGCCACATCTAAGAATCCAAGGCTGCATTTTCTTCTAAGAGTTTCACATTCAGGTCACTGATTCACTGTGGTTTAATTTTTAAATATAGTGGAAAGTAGGGTCCAAATTAATTCCTTTGCAGGTGGATGTCCATTTGTTGAAGAGACCATTCTTTCTCTGTTGAATAATCTCAGTCCTCTTGTCAAAAACCACCTGGTCACAGATACGTGCTTATTTCTGGATCCCACAGCCCACCCTGTTGGTCCCCGTGCCTCTCCTCATGCCAGTGCCACACTGTTTTGATGAGTGTAGCTTTGTAGCAGGTTTTGAGATCATAAAATATGAGTCCTCCAACTTTGTTCTTTTTTAAGATTGCTTTGGCTCCTCAGGGTCCCCTGCAGTGCTATTTGAATTTATTAGGGACTGCACTTGAATTTGTAGATGGCTTTGTCATCTTAACAACACTGAGTCTTTCAACTCATGATATGAAACCTATTTCATTTTATTTAGGTCTTCCTAAATTTCCTTCAGCAAAGTTTTGCAGTTTTCAGTGTACAAGTCTGTCACCTACTTGATTAAATTCATTTCTCTCTTGTATTCTTTTCATTGCAATTGTAAAAGGAATAGTTTTCTCAAGTTCCTTTTTGAATTACTCATTGATGATGTATATAAAAACAACTGGTTTCTGCATGTGATCTCGTACTTTGCAACTTTGCTGAATTTATTATCTGTAGTAGGATGTGTGTGTGTTTGTTCTTTAGGATTTTATGTATAGGATCATGTAATCTGCAGTAGAAATAGTTTTACTTCTTTCTTTCCAATTTGGGTATCTTTTTCTTTTTCTCTTGTCTAATTTCTCTGGCTAGAACTTGCAATACAACACTGAATAGCAGAGGTGAAAGCTGGCATCCTTGACTTGTTCCTTATCTTAGGGACAAAGCTTTCAGTCTTTTTAGCTATTTAAAAAAAAAAAAAACTTCATTTTTTTCAATTATGTACAGGATTCATAAGAACTTTGAAACCAGATCCACACAGCTTTAATCATCAAGGACACAGGTTTTGATTTTAAAATAGCATTGTCTTCTTATTCCATTTTATAAATATTTATCAACAATGTTCATAATTGCCCCATCTCTATTTCCTGAGCATTGCAGTATATGAGAAGGCATGGCTCACACGGTTCCTGCTCACTGCATTTATGGGCTTGCCCCAACAGAGACAAGGCAGCTAGCTGGCCCCAGTTCATAGTCTAAATAACTAAGTACTGATCAGTGTCATAGCTAAGAGTTCCACCCATGTGAATTCTATCTAATTCCATCCAAGTTCTCATTTTTCAGATCAGTGACATCTTCCAAACACAGATATTTTAATGAAAAGTTAAGCCATAAATTTAGTCAGTTCTGTTTCAGTTACCCATGCCTTCCAAATTTTCTTTGACACAAATTGCCAAAATTGCAGTGTTTAGAACACATTGGCATCTTTTATTGCCTGGCTCTTATCGCAAAAGTCTGCCCAAAACGTGCTTATGAAGGGCATTCCCAAGGAACAAATTAATGTTGCTCTAGCCCTCCCCAGATTTGGTACATCTGTTTTGGATTCCATTATAATTTTAAAATGTTAGGGTCGGCAATGTTCTGGTGCAGTGAAATTGCCAGGGGACTCCACACAGCCCCGAAGGCTCCCAGACCATTTGAAATAACATGTCAGTGAGTTCAGAAAGACCTACTTTTAGAATACAGATGGAGTGAAGGACACTTCATTCACTCTGAGTCGAGTCCAACAAACGAGGCAAAAGATGACCATCAAAGACAGAAGACACCAGAACATTAGAGCACCTGCAGCTGGTCCACCCCAAGAACTGTCAGTATTGCAATGGGAAGCCTTATGTTTATGGCCCACTCTGTGCCACGTGGTGTGCTAGGAGCTCTGGGCATGTTATCACGACTCTAGGAGGGAGATGAGGTAAGGTAAACTTCAGGGAAGAACTGATGCTGAAACTGAAGCTCCAGTACTTTGGCCACCTGATGCAAAGAGCTGACTCACTGGAAAAGAGCCTGATGCTGGGAAAGATTGAGGGCAGGGGACGACAGAGGATGAGATGGTTGGATGGCGTCACCGACTCAATGGACATGAGTTTGAGCAAACTCTGGGAGATAGTGAAGACCAGGAAAGTCTGGCATGCTGCAGTCCATGGGGTTGTAGAGTTGGGCACGCCTTAGCGACTGAAGATAAACCTTACTAATAAGGAAACAAGTTCAGATATAGTTTGCCTAGGGTCATGGGCCTGAGCATGAGAGAAAAGGGACTAGGCTTGGAGTCTTAGGGCAACCTCTCTCCTCCTTCCCCTACCCCAGGGGCCAGCAAACAAGGAAGGACTGAAGTGCAAGCCTGGCCTCCCCCCATCGCTTTTTGTAATTAAAGTTTTACTGGAACATTAGCAGGCCTACTCATCAAGTCACGTGTGAGGCGTCGGTGACACGGGGAAGCTAAGCAGTTGAAACAGACTGTGTAGCCCCAAAAGCCTGAGACATTTACTCTCTGGCCCCTTTCAGGAAAAAAATTTGCAGGCCTGTACCCTTCACAGTGAGACTTACTCTTATGTCTGAGCTTCTCCTCCGTCCGCCCTGTGCTCATCTGACAGGAATCAGAAACACCTGCCATGTGTGCTAAGACAGAGGCTCTTGCAGCCCCAGAGTTGGCAGGAACAGTCTTTCTCCCCATGTTTGGTCACCATCACTAATGCACAAGTGCCCGCATATGGCCACTGTCCACTTTCCAAGGTCGCCACCAGCAACCACAGCCTCACCACAGCCACGCTCAGAGGACCTGCTGTCCTGGCCACCTGCACTGCGGAAGCACTGAGACCAAGAGCAGGCCCCCAGTGCCAGGCAGTTCTGTATCCTCCCAGGCATCCCTTTCCACCAAGGTCTCCATGACCAGCACATGCAGCCCTCTGCCTCAGACACCCAGGCCGTTCCTGCATCTGGATGGATGGAGAACCTGAACAGCTGAGGTTTAAACAGGCACCTTATTTAAGGGTCACCTGCTCCCTGGCTTTGTTCTGGCACCAACTTGCCACAGGTGGGCAGGACCGTTTACTTGTCAGTTTGGAGACCAGCAGCCTGGAAATTTGCGGCACTGAGTAGTCAGGAGAGGAAGCTGTAAAGTGCCTGACAGGACGGCTCTAAAAATTAAGATCTCTGCTTCCTGAATCTCCGGGCTAAAAATCTTCAAATCTGGCCGTCTGGCTTAGCTCTCCTCCTTCTGCACCAGGCTTATTCTTACACGACACAGGGAAAAAAGATCAGGACGACTTTAATGCAATCCTGTCTGGAAACCTTCCTCACTGTTAGTTCCTGAGCTAAAGTAGGCTCTTCCAGTTTCCCAGGAAGTCCATGAGGAAGCCACGAGAGGGGAGCCGGGCCACAAGGGAGAAGTCAGGTGTCTGGACAGCAGCCCAGCACCTCATTAGGCCATGTCCATGCTTTGCAAGAGCTCGCTCTCTTAATTCAGAGAGCTCTAGGCTCACACTCTGCCCTTGCCATGTACTGGCTGGCTAACTCAGGCCATGTACTGAATTCTCTCCATCTTGGTTTTTTACTTCAGAGCATTTGATGGAGGAGCTTTTGTAAATCAAAGAGCATGAGGCCCAAGCTGCAGTGGACGCAGTTCTTTTTTCACCATTTGTCTTTATCGTCCCCTAGCCTGGCTTAGCAAAGAGTAAGGCCAAAGGCCTTAGAAAATCTGAAGCAATAAAGTACAAATGGGGGAGTACAAGGCTCTGAAGAGCAAAAGGACATTTATTTAGACACCATTGGCTATTCAGCTTCATTAATCATTGTCTAACCTGATTTCCTGAAGCACAGATGACACTGATGTGGACAACTGTTATTTTCCGGAGTCAGAAGAAATACAACATTCTTTGCTAGGTTATTTCTGCTCAGTTGGGCTCCCTCCAGACTTTTTCTGAGGTCACGGGTGGCCATGTGGAATCAGGTCATTGTCATCTGCACTTTATTTTTTATTTTGACCACACAGTGTGGCTTGCAGGATTAGTCCTCTGACCAGGGACTGAACCTATGCCCCTGCATTGGGAATGCAGTCTTAACCACTGGACTGACCACACAGGGAAGTCCCTCATCCATGTTTCAGACTGAATAAATGGGCTCATTGACAGCAACCTGACATCTGAATGGAGAGAAAGAGTAAAACAGACAACCCCAAATGTATACAATACAAGTGATTTACAGCTTGACTTTGGCGTACCCTGTGGTTCTTTCACTGTGAGTACATCTGATACTGTGGGAAGTCCAAACACTTCACAGAAGTGACTGCCAGCCTCTGAAGCCCACCCTCAGGAAGCCATAGAGATGGTCCAGTGTCCTGACCTGACACTCACAGCTCCCGCCCACTGCCTTGGGGCTCTGATGCGTCCGACCTGAAGGCTCCCATCCTCAACTTCAGAGGGCATTTCCTTCATCCTTCAAAAACAAAAAAACCAGAAAAATAAGCCGTAGCGTTAGAATGCGGCGTGTCTCCACCAGGTGGCAGCGGCGCCTAATTCACTGGCTTCGGCCCTCTGGCTAAACCAGACAGCGGGCAGGGACCCGCCTGGAGTTTACAGGTCTCTGCACAGACTTGACAGTATGTTTCTGAGGAAGCTGAGACCCTGGGCAGTGAGCCACTGGTGCTGAGTCCCGCGGGTCGGGCTGCAGCCGCGCCTGCGGAGGCCCAGGCCGCCGAAGTCCAGCCTGTCCCTTCCCTGCATGACCGCGGCCCCAGACGCCAGGTTCTCACCCAGGTTGGGTCGCCACACCCCTAGGGCACCTCGAAACTGCCCCCAGGAGTGGGCCTCCTGCCCTTCCAGTTCAGTCAGCAGACAGCCGGTACTGCAGGTCCCAGTGACGAGAAAGGGCGGAGGCAGAGGGGCAGTCTCTCCTATTATCCAAAAGAAGCGTTAGCGTTACACTCGTACTACAGACACTAGTAACTAATGTTACCAGAGCTCATGGCACACACAGTCCAGCAGAGTCTTCCTCCCAGCCGCTCCCGCTCCACCGGGCACCTGGGTCCACATGGAGCCGATCCTACTAGAAATAACCGTGTTACTCCTGTACGTCCAGGTGCGCCCCTACACTTCTGGGGTGGGGCAGCGGTGAGCACACGGCCTCTCATGAGACCAGGGCTGCAGCCTCCGTGGCAACCACAGCGGCGGATTGCTCCCGCATCATCGCATCATCGCCTCTGTGCCCCTGAGCACCAAGGAGCAAGCCCTTGACCTCGCGCCTCTGCCGCGAACTCCCCATGCAGTCTGCTGATTGGAGGACATGAACTCTCACGTGACCCATGCCAGCCAGTCACGCGGCTGTACATCAGTGTTGGTCAGTCACGTGGCTGCCCTGACCACTGATGGTAAACGTGGCGCCAGTTTCATACCCCCTGCAACGTTGCACAGTGAGTCTTGTTTGGTTTTGTTTCCAAGCATTTCGCCGCCACTTTCACCCCTGAGGCGGTCCTGAATGGAGTCGAGGTGAACAGTGGGATGCTGCCCAGAGAGTTCGGGTGAACGGAGGAGTGTATCATTGCAGTATGATGGATAATTCATGTCACTGCCGGAGAGAGAAGTTGCAGGACCAGCAGACGGACACATAAGAAGAGAAGGACGTGGAGGCCGCTCCTCCTGGCCGATGCACAGGTGGAGGGAGGCGATGGCAGTAAGGAGTGGACTTGTCATTTTTAAAGAATAAAAACCACTTTTGGGAATTCCCACTTTGAATTTCAAATCGATATGCAACCTTTTTTAACTCTTCAAGTCCATCCCCCACCACCCACTTTCAGTATTTCAGTGTTCTCGGGGCTTCTGTGGTGACCCACTGGATAAAGAATCAGCCTGAGGTGCGGGAGACCCGGGATTGATCCCTGGGGTCAGGAAGAGCCCCTGGGGAAGGAAATGGCAACCCACTCCAGTATTATTACCTGGAGAATCCCATGGACAGAGGGGCCTGATGGACTACAGCCCCTGGGGTCGCAAAGAGTCGGACACGACTGAGTGACTAAATACACACACACCCATAAATGTCCTCTGTTAGACCTGGCCTTTCCACACACACACAGACGCACACACACACAGAGACACACCCACAGAGACACACACACACACACACACAAATGTCCTCTGTTAGACCTGGCCTTTCCTTGGGGTTTTCCTTTGCCATCTTTCGTTGAAAACAGTGCCGTAAAAGGGAGACAGCTGTGATATCTGTAAGGCCAGTTTCATATCAGATTTCTCACCAGCAAGGAATAGGGCGTATGAGCCTCCCCCTCCACACACACACCCTTTCTCAGGCAGAAGCTGACAGTGTGACTTTAGTCCAGGCTGTTCTTTACTGAAAAGCTGTACATCCTCCTCCTCATGGCCAGAGCACAGCTATTCTGAGACCGCAGCGTTTAGCGTGAGGGAAGAGGAAAGAAGGCAGCCAGGGTGAATGGCTATGATGTTATCTAAATATTTCAGCCCTGGTCCTTATCAGCTCCAGGCCTCCAAACTCACTGTGCTACAGAGATTGCTCTTTAAATACTTTAGCACAGAAATCTGGAATTTTAAAAAGTGAACGCCCATTGAAAAGGACCCAAGCAGGGAAGGAAATTTAAATTCCAGTCCGCTAAGCAACGTTTTGCAAAGAAGCCCTCTTTCCTAAGCCAGCTCGTTTCCAGGAGCAACCTCCTCCAGCCTGCTTGTCCCCAACATCCTTGCTGGAGGTGCTGGGTCCCAGGCGGAGCCCTCACCCACCGCCCTCTGAGGGCCCTTGCCATGTGCTCCTAAGGTCACAGAGTTTGTAAAAGTTGGAAAAGTAAGGTTTGTGTTTGATTTTGTTTTGTGTGTTCTTTTACATTAGAGTTTCTTCTTAGCACAAATTTTAACACTTCCACTTTCCACAAAATCTGGGTCTGAGCTTGTTCTTGTTTTAAATAATACATATGGATCAGTGGGTGCACCCCCAGGATAATTAACTGGGAAATAGGAAGAAACCATTATACCTTCTTTATCTTTCTCTTATTTTAATCAAATAAGATCAAACTTTACTAACTGGTCAAACTGATCCCTTCCTCTCCCCGTGCTGGTCTGACAGGCATAATCACCGCTGAAGATAGAGTAAACACCCAGAGGGAAGGGTGGGGACAGGAGGCTCTCTCTGGCTGTTTTCTCTCAACATTTGGGGTATACATGTAGTTTACATGTGAGAAGCATATTCATTCTCACTACTTGCAGTCAAAACACAATGGAATGAGAAAAATACGTTTTTAAGGCTAAGATAAAATAGTTTAAAAATATTGTTTATCTGAACCTTTAACATATGTAGTAGTGTGGTGTTTGGCACTCAGTCGTGTCCAAATCTTTTCTGTCCCATGGACTGTAGCCTCCTAGGCTCCTCTGTNATTCTCACTACTTGCAGTCAAAACACAATGGAATGAGAAAAATACGTTTTTAAGGCTAAGATAAAATAGTTTAAAAATATTGTTTATCTGAACCTTTAACATATGTAGTAGTGTGGTGTTTGGCACTCAGTCGTGTCCAAATCTTTTCTGTCCCATGGACTGTAGCCTCCTAGGCTCCTCTGTCCATGGGATTTCCCAGGCAAGAGTACTGGAGTGGGTAGACATTTCCTTCTCCAGGGAATCTTCCTGACAATGATCGACCAGGGTCTCCCACATTGCAGGCAGATTCCTTACTGTCTAAGCCACCAGGGAAGCCTTTAATCATGTGTATGTTAATGGTAAATAAAGCATATTAGTGCAGTAGTTGTACGCATTTATGTGAAATCAATGAGTTATTTGGGCAGGTGTTTATTTTTAAAAATATGACAGAAATGCACCATCAAAAGCTTGGAAAGGAATTCCCTGGCAATCCAGTGGTTAAGACTCCTGCTTCCACTGCAGGGGCACAGTTTCCATCCCTGGGCAAGAACTAATATCCTGCATGCAATGTAGTGGCCAGAAATAAATAAAGTGTACAACTTGAGGGCTTTTAGTATATTCCTAGACTTGTGCATGCATCACCATAATTTTTTTTAAGTTTAGAAATTATAGATTTAAACTATTGTACCAACAATAGGCTTCCCCGGTGGCTCAGAGGTTAAAGTGTCTGCCTGCAATGAGGGAGACCTGGGTTCGATCCCTGGGTCAGGAAGGTCTCCTGGAGAAGGAAATGGCAACCCACTCCAGTATTCTTGCCTGGAGAATCCCATGGACAGAAGAGCCTGATGGGCTACAGTCCACAGGGTCGCAAAGAGTCAGACACGACTTCACTTTCACTTTTCACCAACTATACCATCTCCATGCAAAGAAACAGAACTAGGGCAGAAAAAGTATCCATAGATGTGCTTAAATAATGAAGGTAACTGTGACCCTTAGAGTCCACTTGGATTCACCAGCCACGCTTAGAATGCAGACCTGCCTGGGAGACAGATCACAAGCTGAGTCAGCAATGGACCATTCACATCTTAGTATGAAAGATTCCAGTCACTTCCTTGTCTGCTAGCAGTCAGGCACCATTAAAAATGAAAGCTGGGAAGAGTGAAAGAAGAGGAATGAGAAGCTGCTGCTTGTAGAGAACGCCAGCTGCACTAGGGACTTGCTGAACCCAGCAGTGGAACCTCACCTTCACATCTGGCTGGTGCTCAAGGCCCCTCCGCCTTTCCACCCTCCAGAGCTGAGTCAGCTTCTTCTGAAACAGACACAGCTTTAAAATATGGCTCAAGTCCTAGTCGTTTGTTACAACAGTGTTGTATGTACTTAAGTGTGACTTCCTTTTTGGGAATCTTGTAATCTAACTTCAAGTAACTTTAGCAGTACAGATGAATGCCATTCATCTTACATTTGGGTGTGTATTCTGCCAGATATTATTTTTAAACATACATTACACTTCTTTTTTTTCCCCTTATTTGAGACCATGTAGTTTGTTTGTTTGTTTGTTTGTTAGTGTTCACTAAAATATGTCATGTGTTTCGTTGGTTCCTTTCATTGGAGACTGGCCTTGGAAACTGAGACATGGACACTGGGTGTGGTCATTCCTTTGTTACCAGAGTCTGGTTATTATTTTAATATGTACTTTCTTGACTAGAGAATTCAAAGTTGCTCATTTATTTACTAACTCTTTTTCCTTCTTCCTCTACCTATTCTTTCTTATGTTATTTGAATGTTTTCCTATGAGGATGTGTATCATTCTTGATTTGTTGGGAATCCTTAAAATTTAACATTGGCGGTGGGTGAGTTGGGAGGTTGGCATTAACAGATGTACACACTGTGTATAAAATAGATGACTGATGAGCACCTACTTACAGCACAGGGAAGTCAGTGCTCTGTGGTCACCTATATGGGAGGGAAATCCAAAACACAGGGGATGTATATATACAGCTGGCTGATTCACTTGCCGTACAGTAGAAACTAACACAGCAGTGTAAGGGAGCTATACTCCAACTAAGAAAAATTTCTAAATCTAATATTGACATAATTGCAGTACATAGTTATCCTATTTGGTCATTGGCTTTTAAGTTTGACTTATTTTTCTGGCCTATAGAAGTTTAAAATTTTTAGGAGTCAAGTATCTTTACCTTTTACTGTATATTTTTATTTTACTGTTATACCAAAGATATTTATTCACCTATATATTTACTTCCTTGTCTTGCAACTCTTCCTTTTTTTCATTCTTTCATCTCTTAAGTAGTAGTGTAGTGTTAGTTGGGTTTGTTTTATGAAAGCGCTCTAAATTTATTTGACTTTATTTACAAAGTATTAACAATTACGCCACCACTGATTTAAAAAGTTATTTTTATCTTTAATTCTTATGAAAACTCTGGGCTTCTCCTCTGTCCACTAATACCCCTGCCTATGGCTGTCCTACTCAATGAAGCAAACGTTCTTTTTTATATCTTAAAGTATTAACACATCTTTGTATGTTTTTAATCATAGGCACGCCGGCATAGAGTTAAATAAAAGTTTGAGGCTTATATGAAAAATAGCAGCCTCCATGTCACTCTTACCCTACCTTGTTCTTATCTGTGAGAATAAATATTTTAAATGATTTTACTGGATTTTTTTTTCCTGCTAATTTTCTTGGCTGTTCTTATCATTTCTCTGGATAAACTTTGGAATTATTTTGACAAAAAATTCCTTTAAAAATTCTGTAAAAAATTTTATTGAAACTTAATAAGTGAAATTTGAGGTCATTTATTTATAATACTGATGCTTTCTTTCCTGAGAGCCTTCCCATTTACTAAAACCTTTCCTGCCCATTGGTGAACCTGTGGAATCCCCCTATCTCATCCAGATCCTCTCTGATAATTCCTTTTCAGTGTAACCCTAAGTATTGTGTGTGCGCATTATTCAAATAGCAAAGATACATACATACACGTACATACATACATCTGCACACATACACATACATACACCTTTACTATTTTAATAATATGTTTCTTGAAGTGCTCTTAATCATTAAGAATAACTTTGTTTCCTCTACTCTTTTGTTTCATAGCCACCCATCTTAGCCGATGTACAGTAAACAGTGGTGATAATGCAGCTGAGGTTGTCTTTGCTTCCTGGACGCCACCTTGTCAGAACAGTGCTCAAGGTCACTGGCACCAGTTGCAAAGAATAAATAATTGGTATTGGCATCCAAAATACCGAACCTTGGGCAATACTTTATTTTTAATATATCAAAATCTTGCAGACGTGATTCCTTCAAAGCACTGTGGTCTAGTCATTCAGTGTTCAGGATGAACACTTTAGGAGAGAACCAGAAATGTGAGCACAGAGTTAAGCGTGTAGGTTTTCATAGTGGGGTGATGGTCTGTATTCTCTCCTGCCCAACTGAGGTCATGTTCTCGATGCCAGTGGACACACCTGATGGCAGCACAGACATGTCCACCCACAGGTCTCTCCCCCTCTCTCACACACACACACGCACACACACACACACACCTTCAATCAGCCACCTCTGTTCACCCACAACTCCAGCTTGAACCTCTCTTTTCCTGGTGGAGTCCTACCTACCCCATGTGACTGCTTTTCTGCCTCCCTGTGATAGCTGTTTTATTTTTGGCTTATTCTTTATAGTACAAATCACAATGATATCATATAGCCATTTGTATAGTCTTTGTGTTTTGATTAATGGTCTGTGAAGAATACAATCTCGTCTTTGTTACTGTGGCATTTTCCTTTTTGGGAACTTTCTACACCTCATATGAGCACAGAGCGGGTAACAGAACATTTGTTACATGGAATAGAGTGAAATATTGGTAGCACCTAAATGCCTAACAATTGGACCACAGGAAGGAGTGCATTTAAATCATTAAAAGTTTATTTTCAAAGAGTTTTAAGGGCGAGGGAAATTGCTTCTTTTGATGGCAGTAGGTTTATACAAATCAAAAGTAATATAAAGGTACAAGAAAATTGCTGGAAAGAAATACATCAAAATGTCCACAGTGGTTTTTCCTGGAGTGGAGAACTAAACTTTTGTGTGTTTACTTTTAAATGGGCATGAATTCATTTTATAGTCAGGAAAAAATAGGTTTTTTTGTTTTCTTTTTAAGCTGACTTAAAATATTTAGGGCTGAGTTACTGGAAAAAGTACCTCTGAGGAATAAGAAAACAAAACTAGGTTTAAAGGCAAGAGATTTCAATAAAATAGCATTTAAAATATTTGTGCAAAGAGAATCCTGATCAGGAGATGGGTAGTAGATTGTGATATTTCTACCCAGTGGACCACATTTGACAGAGAAGTGAGTGAAAGAGAGACACACATATTCACATGGATAGAGTGTGTGGGACAATGTTGAGGTGACAAAATATACCATTTATAAAGTCAATAGAAATGAATTCTATCAATATTTGCAACACATAACATACACATGCAGCTGAACTGCTTATGACTTCCTACCACCCTGAGTGGGATCTGCTGATCCCTTCCATTTGGAGGGCAGGGGACGTCCTTGGTGGGTGGCACCGCCATGGGAACTCTGCCGGGAGCACGAGGCGGGCCTCCCCCTGCAGCATCAGCTGAAGGAGGGGCTGCTTGCAGGGGACCCAGCAGTGTCCATTCTCTTTGCCAAGCGCCTTCCAATGAAGCCCGTCACTTCAGCTCGCGCAGGTCTAATGTCTCCTATGTTAGGAGAAAGTAATCATTGCTTAAGTACAGAGAAGGGCTTCCCAGGTGGCACTACTGATAAAAAAAAAAAAAACCTGCTTGGCAATGCAGGCGACATAAGGGATGTTGGTTTGATCCCTGGGTCAAGAAGATCCCCTGGAGGAGGAAACGGCAGTATTCTGGCCTAGAGAATCCCATGGACAGAGGAGCCTGGTGGGCTACAGTCCATGGGGTCACAAAGAGTAGGACATGACTGAAGCACACACAGACAGATATAGAGAAAACACGTTTATTTGACAAACACTGGTGCCACGGAAACAGGGAAGATGGGAGCCTGACCCGGTGCAGAAGTCAAGCACAGCACTTAAGCTCCTTACATTTATGCCCATCCACTGATAATCTTCTCACCTAATTTTAGCCAAAAGGCTCAGCCTCCACTCCAGCCACCTCATCTTACTCAAGAAACCATTTCTCCCCTCGACATAGCTGTGAAGGGATCAAACAGAAGAAATTTGCTGAAAGGCAAATGGAGACGAGGAAGCATGACCCCTGTCATCAGCTACCTGGAGGTGGGTGCGGGTGGGTGAGGGATCATCCTGAGTGAGCAGGGTGCCTTGCATGCTGAAGGCACACTTCCACACAGCACTCCTTCCTGGCCACACTCACACACACGCAGACACACCCACGCACACTCGCAGTCCCATGTTCACACACCCACTTTCATATATGCAGCCTCATGCTCACATGCACTCACACGCAAGTACACACTCATGCACCCTCACCCTTACACACATAAGTAGGCTGTGTGCTTGCACACACAGTCCCCCATGAGTCTGGAAAAAATGGTGAACTTGATTTCCACAGCCCATGGTTGAGAACTGACCCACTTCAGCTATGTTTACAAAGGTTATGAGCTAAGCCAAGGAAATGATCCAGACGTAGAAAACCAACCATAGGGAACAAAATCCTCCCGACCCAGATTCCTCACAGCGCCTCCATGGAGAGTGTGGGCCGACCACGGGTTTCTTTCTCTGTCTCACCCGGATGGGGTTGGTCAGGACATCTCGGGTGTCTTGCAAATTGATATTGATCACTTCAGAAGGCATCATCAGGCATGGTTCAACCTGGTGGCTAAAATGGCCAAAACGATGGCTCCCCTGGGCAGGCTGCATTCCGCACTGCCGGCCTGACCCTGCTCTTGGATTAAAAGTCAGATTCAAACTGGTCATGGGAGCCAGCATGAGTGCCCACGTTTACAGCCCAGCCTCCCGTCATGTGGCTGAGGGGTCGCCAATAGCAAATAAACATCCTGCAGTTTGGGAGTAACACAGAAATCATATCATATTGACAGTCTAAGACCTAAAATTTAATTACAAATCCCCAGGACACGATTCGTATATGTAAAACCCATGCTTTATCTAAACCCATAAGCTGGTATGGCATGAATTTGGATTACTTTATTATTTTTTAGAAAGTCTCATTTGCAGGCGACAAAAAGATAATTATTGTGAAAGATAACTTGGGCTCTTGTTTATATTCAAGAACCCACGCCGATTAAAGGGATCTTGTAAAAGGGCTTGAATAGGAGGATAAATCAGTATTGGTGTCAGTGCATCTTATTTCAGTAATAGTCACTATGGAAACAAATCACTGACCTATTTCTTTTCAAACCTTCAAGTAAACAATAGAGTCTCCACTTTTTTGTGTCTCCTGTTCCCTTTGGACAGGGATTTCTGGTACAGAATGTCCCTAAAGCACTTTTTATTGAAACCTATAGTTTTTCCCTCCATGCTTATTTTAGTTGTTAGAAACATTCTCAGCCTCTTTGTGGATTTCTGCCATGGAAGGCGCCCAGGACATTCATCTCCCTCCTTCAGAATCCTGGGGGCTCTAGGCGGGGGCTCCCTGGGCCTGGCTCGGAGGCGGAGACCCACTGCTGCAAGGGTGCAGACGTCAGGAGATGCCTGGTGCAGTAAGTCAGCAGAGCTCCCCTTGAGTGTCTTTTCTTGCCACGCGGATCTGTAATTACAGACAAACAGGAATGTCACAGAAGGTCATTTTCCACACTAAGCTGCTGATTCAGGGAAGAACAAACGAACTATTAACATGTGTGTGTTCCTTTCCTTGTCCTCAGCCCACATCCTAAATCCATTTTACATTTGGCTGAAGCCAGAAGTTTCTAAATATAGATGCTGTTCCCTCTCCCCACTAACGAGCGCCCCTGCGGGGCTATCTTGCAGGCGCCCGCTGCGCCTGCCGAGCCGGGACACAGGCAGAGCAGGTCTCGTTGGCCTGAGCCATATCCCGCCCCGCGCCCCCAAGGACACGCTCTTGCCAAGGTATCAGAAGGAAGTACACCCTGTTTAACTTTATTGATGGCCTGCTAGTTTTATGACCTGTAAATCCCTTCTCTTCACTTGTTTATTGTGTGAGATGGAAAATTACATAATAAAAGTTAGGGGGGGGGAGACACACATATAGAAATAAGATTTTTTTTTAAAAATGACATTAAGAGATACACACCCCAAACAGTGCTCTCCAAGAGGGCAATAAAGAAATAAGAGATAAATCACTAGCCCTCTGTGTAATGTATTATGAATAATGAGAGCAAAGTGGCCATAATGATTCACTTCTCTTATCTGACAATTTTTTTCCCCCATGGGAAAAGTTCTGACCTACGTGGCCTTGGTATCCTGGGAGAACTTCTTGTGATTTCACTTCAAACATTACTTTCTTTGTAATGTTTGTAATCTCTAACAGAGCCATGATATCCAAACAACCACATCAAGTTGATACCAGAGCGATTGTTTGGAAAGTGGGAAAAAAGTAACCTGAAAATCACGGTGGGTATTTGCAAACATGGCCCCCTTCTCCACATCTGCCCTTGTCCTGGCCTTTCGCAGTGGGACTCTGCAGCTCCTCCCACTAAGAGGCAGAGGCGGTTTCATCGCTTTTCAGATCTGGGCCAGCCTTGGGACTCTCTTGGGCCTCCAAATATGGCACAAGTGAAGATCCGCTGGCTCCCAGCCTAAAGACTCACATGATTTTACTCTCGTAGAGCCCTTGCCGTGAAAACACACCTGGGACGGTGACTGCAGGGTGAGGGAGAGCACAGGAGACTTGAGGCATCCCAGCTGACCCGTATCTGACTGCAGAGACATGAGGGACCTTAACTCAGAAGACAGTCCTAGCAGAGTCCAGCCTCAGGGGCTGACCCATGGAATCATAACTGTGTACTTCGCTCTCATTTTAAGCTACTAAGTCGGGCTACTTTGTTACACAGCAGTAACTATCTGGTACACCTCTTCTGTCTCATTTAATAACTTTCCCATCCCCCAGTAAAGGCTTGATGTTTTGCAAAAAGTCCTGGTCAAAGAAACAAGAGGCCCAGAGCCTAGTCCTGACACTCAGATATTACTTTTCTGAGTATCAGTTTCCTTGTCTATATGACAACATACAAGATGCTTCTAACTGGAGTGTCTTTATGAAAGAAACTGACAAAGCAGCTTAAATTCTTACACATATTGGTGCGAATGCCTTTAAGAGGCACGTCTAACAAATCTAGTCATATGACAAATACACCACTTGACTCAGAAGTCCCACCTTTTTGCTCTTGTGCTATGGAACTAAACACATGAATATACTAGTGTTTACATTCAAGGTTGTCTAGTGCAGGAGGATTTGTATGGCAAAAATCAGGAAATAACCTGAATGCCCAACAAGGAAAATGGTTGGACAAATAGTGGTGTATTCATACATAACATTTTCTGCAGCTATTTAAAGAATTCTCTATAAGATGTTTTTTTTTTTTAAGTGAGCAAAGTGAATTTCATGGTATAACGCCATTTGTATACAAGAAACAAAACAAAAAAAACCTTTATATGAGGATGCAGTTTTTATATACTTGTTTGGCCATGAAGAATGGTTCAGAAGTATACAGACCAAGCTGATTGCCTGGTTTGGAGGCAGCAGTTTATATCAGCAAAAATGCTGAAACAACCTTAGTGCTTAGATTTAAGAATTTAGTTTAATTATGGCAGGTTCATACAGAGGCAGACCTGGCAGATGCTGCGGGTAAGTTCTCGACACCCCAATAAACCAAATGTCGCAATGGAGCAGGCCACACAGATTTTCTGGTTTCCCAGTGCCTATAAAACTCAAGTTTACATTACACTGTAGTCCATGAGGTGTGCGATCACATTATGTCTAGACACCTTAATTTAAAAATACTTTGTTACTAAAGATTTGCTAAAAAATTCTGAACATCATCTCAGTCTTCAGTGAGCTGCAATCTTTTCACAACAGTAGCATCAAATTTCACTCATTCACCCCAGATTTCCATAACAAATATAATAGTAATGGAAATGTTTGCAACAGCATGAGAATTAGTAAAGTATGACACGGAGATGGGGAGTGAGGAAACTCAGTTGGAACATGGCACCGATAGACTTGTGCAGGGCAGGGCTACCACAAACCTCCAATTTCATAAAAACATAGTGTCTGTAAAGCATAATCATGAAAGCACAATAAAACAAGGTCTGCCTGTAGTGAAATGATATTCAGCTGTTAATGGTATATGACACATGAAAATAAGTATATACGATATATTAAAAATAATGACATTAATAAACAGGAAGCAGTATTAAAGGGAATACAGATTCATGATCTCACACATGTCTCTTCAGAATCAATACAACCAATTAGCCACAGGTAACTTTTTAATGATCATGAGCTTATGAGTGGCTCACCCTTATTTTTATGTATCTATATTTTCTAGTTTTGGTAAACTAACATATGTTAAAGGAGGAAGAAATAGGCCAGAATAGAGATGTTTAGTGATTCAATAGAGTTGAGTAAAACAGATGGAAAGAACCAGAGGGGACGGGATCTTTCATAAACTCAATGACATCTCTGAATAATAGGGAGGTGAGACTATTTTGAATTGGAAATAGCGGCTTCAGATATTTAGTGAGTTGGGTGGCCGGACATCTATAATATCTCTGGCTCATACAAAGTGATGAGGACAAATGAGATAATTAATATTTATAAAGTGCCTTAACATCCTGCAGGAAATGCTGCTGTATGATAATACCATCCTTCTCAACTCAGATAGGCACACACAACCACTTTCTGATCTCACCGTTCAAGATCATCTGCATATTTCCTAGTTAGTATGGTCTTTGTTTTTTTCCCAGACGAGAAAACCTGGATCTGAGAAAGATGTTACATTTCTTCTTACTGTAAATGAAAACAAGAGACTGTTTTTACCTTCTGAGAGTACACCTGTGCTTGAATAGATGCTATTCATGAAAATATCAGCCTTGAGTAACTCTTTTTCAGCCAAGTATAAAAGACCCAGAACACAACGTGTGGGTTAGTTCCTCAGTTGCACTGACTCTGCGACCTGTGGACTGTACCTCCCAGGTTCGTCTGTCCATGGGATTCTCCAGGCAAGACTATTGGAGTGGGTTGCCATTCCCTTCTCCTGGGTATCTTCAGGGATTGAACCTGGGTCTCCTGCATCTCAGGCAGATTCTTTGCTACCTGAGCCACCAGGCAAGAGGAGTTTATAACTAAGAGAATGATGTAGCACAGATTGAGAGTGAAGGTAATACAGATCAGGTGTGCAGGGTGAGCACAGAAGGAGACTGAGCTGCTTCTGCCCTCCTGTGTCTATGAGCTGGCCACCAGGTAACTCTCTCTAGAGCCTGGAGATTAAGTACCTGGACAGGAAACTCCCTGATATTCCAGCTACAACAACCGCAGGACAAGTCATCATGAAAGGGAACATTTCTGGGAGTGCCTGGCCCTCTGCTGAAAGGCACCATTCCCTTTCTGCATCTGGCCTTGGAATTAACAAGGGAACCTCCGCTAAAAAGCTGGATCAGAATAGGCCTATAGGGGGAGCTCTCAGGCCTGTCATCACCATCAATTACTCCAAACAGGAAGAAACAGGCCTGTATCTCCGACAGGAAGGCGCCTCCACTTTCCATCCAGCAGGAAGAAGACTCCATCTCTCCACTGGACTACGGCCCAGTCAATCAGCCGCTGCAGCAGCCCAGCCAATGGAAAGCTCTGTGCTTTGGACTCCCAGGTCCTCCAGTGAGCTCTTTGGTCATCCCAGTTCTTCCCAAGGGCACCCCCACCCCTCCTTTCCCTATAAAAGCAAGTTTCCCTTCCTTGTTTCCTGAATTTTCCTATGGTCTGCAATATCTTGAATTGCAATTCCTCTGGCTATTCCCAAAGAAACTCACTTTAACTGAGAAAGATAACCAGCTATTTTATTACTGAAGTTGCCAGTCCTGTTCTTTAGTCTTCTACAAATGCTATAAAGGTTTGTATGTGAACCATAAGCATCCTACAATCCAACTTAGTACATTACTATCAGTTTTGTTTTACTCTTGGGGGAAAAAAATCATTATTTCTTCTACTTAGACTCATTGCAAGTCTCGTGAGCTCAGTCGCTCAGTCATGTCTGACTCTTTTGCGACCCCACAAACTATAGACCTCCAGGCTCCTCTGTCTATGGGATTTCCCAGGCAAGAATACTGGGTTGCCATTCATTTCTCCAGGGGATCTTCCTAACCCAGGGATCAAACCCGAGTCTCCTGCACTGGTAGGTGAATTGTTTACCACTGAGCCACCTGGGAAGCCCAATTGCAAGTCTTAACACATTGAAAACATTCCAACTACAAAGTTGTCATTTCAAACATTGTTGCTGGGAGGAAAGAGGGGGAGAAAGGATAGTTACAGAGTCTGGGATAGACAGGTACATACGGCTATATTTAAAATGGATAACCAACAGGGACCTATTGTATAGCACAGGGAACTCTGCTGAATGTTATGTGGCTGCCTGGACGGAAGGGGAGTTTGAGGGAGAATGGATACATGTATATGTGTGGCTGGGTTCCTTTGCTGTCTGCCTGACACTATCACAATATTGTTAATAGGCTATAGCCTTTCTTGAGGGCTTCCTGGTAGCTCAGTCAGTAAAGAATCTGCCTGCAGTGCAGGAGACCCGGGCTCGATCCCTGGGTCTGGAAGATCCCCTGGAGAACAGAATGACTACCCGTTCCACAGTATCCTTGCCTGGAAAATCCCATGGACAGAGGAGCCTGGTGGGCTGCAGTACATGGGGTCGTGAAGAGTTGAGCACAACTGAGCAACTAACACTTCCTTTCACTTTCAGTTAAGCTCAGTCATTCAGTCATGTCTGAATCTTTTCAACGCCATGGACTACCGCATGCGAGGCTATACTCCGATATAAAATAAAGAGTTAGAAAAAAAACAAACTTGTCATTTTAGGGCATGAAGCCATTGGGTTAAGTCTGGATGCTTGTTTCTTCGCTCACTCTCTGGATGGCTGAATGGTAGCCGGGTCTGTCAGTGTGTCTGTGGGTGTGCATTTTCGTATGTATTCCTTCCTCAAGAGTCACCAGTGTGTAATTTCCTTGGAGTAAAAGGCAGACATCTAAGGTTGCTTTCTTTTCCCCCTGACGTTGAAACTTGCCCTTCAATCACATCGCTGTTGCTCATTCAAGCCTCAATCCTGGTTGCCTCGTTTTAATATTTTATACACATATTTTATCAATGTGAGCGGTAGGGCACCATGACTATTGCCATAGGAATGAATTGCTGCCATGAGAACAAAGCCTCAGAAATCACTCTTTAAAACTGTACTTAAAAGCAGTTATTGTTTGGGAGATGGTTTGCAGCCAGGATTAGAATTTTTTTTCCCCAGAAATTACATTCCGAAAACAATGAAAACAATCCCAGGGCTGAGAAGTGTGGCCTTTATTCAACATCAAGTCTGTACTCACAGTCCGGCAACTGTGAACGTTCCCTTTCTCTGTGTGTGAAAGATCTGGGTCAGTGGAAAAGTTGGTCCTGGATTTCAGCGGGAGAGGACGTCTATTGTTAGAAGGCGCATCTTCCTGCCAGCAGGCGAGTCTGAGAACGGGCAGGTCTGGGAGCCTTCAGGGTTAGAGCCTGTATAGAGCAGGTATCAGATTTAAAATCACCCCTATGAAACAGGCTGTGTGTGTTTTGATATTAGAAGCATGAGTAAATCACACTTTTTAAGAAGTCAGACTCTGAGTGTAAATGACAAGATTGCTGTCAACATCACTCACTGGAACCTCTGTGCCCAGAGGCTGTGACAACTGATTGAGTGCAGCTGCCTGCGCAGCTGTGGTTGACCCAGGTATGAGTCAGACACACAGAGCCCAAGGTCAGGGTAGACGCAAATGACACAGAGTCTATTTTGAGGATAAACTACTGAAAGGAACTTGCTGACCAAATGTTTCAACTTGAAAAACAGAATCCCTTCACTCAGGGCTAGCAGCTGGACTGGCAAGACACAGTGTTTCCTGATTGTATGGTTTGTGCAAGGCATCCCTGGGTCCTTCGTCTGGAAACTGTCCTTGCAGGCCCTCCACGTTCTTGTGTGTTGTGTAGATGGCGGTGAAGAAAGGACAGAAAATCCTCAGCTCAGGACTTTGGCAGCTGGTGGAGGAGGCAGGCATCTCCCCATACAGAGGGCTGCGAAAACCGGGCTCGCTGGAACTTGTGCTGGACGCTGAGAAGAAGCCAAGGATGCTATGAAACAGCGTGACTGGTGGGCCTGAGTCCCATGGGGGAGAGTTGCCGGGAGGCCTCCTGTCAATGACACGTGAGCTGAGACTCAACATGCCGATGGGGAACCCTTCACCCACTCAACTGTGTTCAGTCTGCACATCCTTCCTGGTTGAAGGTGACATGGGGCCTGTTTGATGGCTGTCGTTGAACAGTTTCCTGTGGAGTAACACCTGTATGCCAGAGAACCTGCCCAGGTATAACTCGAGAGCAGGCAGCTAACGACTGAAGACAGAAATGAGGGATAAGATGTCCCATTTGCGGTTTGAGTGCATCGCCAGGCTGTGTGGACGTCATGACTGGCGTGGAGAGCAGACTCCTCCAGGCTGGGTTGACTTGCTCTGCACAGGCATGCATTTGTAGACAGAGGCACCCACTGCAGCCTCCCTGACACTGCGGAGTCGCGGCGGGGGGAGAGCGCTGCCTAACCTCGGATGTCCGAGCACTGCTGAAGGCGTTCATGCTGGCCCAGAAACAGAGCTCAAGCATCTTCCCTTCATCTTTAATTTCCTCCCACCTGTGTTTCCATCTACTTTAGCCTTCTGATTAAGAAGGCTGAGTACTAAAGAATAGATGCCTTCGAATTGTAGTGCTGGAGAAGACTCCTGAGAGTCCCTTGGACTGCAAGGAAACCATACCCATCAATCCTAAAGGAAATCAACCCTGAATATTCATTGGAAGGACCGATGCTAAAGCTGAAGTTCTGATACTTTGGCCACCTGATGCAAAGAGCCGACTCATTGGAAAAGACCCTGATGCTGGGAAAGATTGAGGGCAGGAGGAGAAGGGTACGACAGAGGATGACATGGTTGGATGACATCATCGACTCAGTGGATATGAGTTTGAGCAAGCTCAGGGGGATGGTGAAGGACAGGGAAGCCTGGCGTGCTATAGTCCATGGAGTTGCAGAGTCAAACATGACTGAGAGACTGAACACCCCTTGGCCATCCTCTTGGGCTCTTGATGGCTCAGCCTGTGTGGAGCTCCTTTAGTCTGAGAAAAGCACTCCAGAACCAGAGTCCAGCTGAGTCACCCCAGGTTCCCACCAGGGCCTTGCCTGCTCACCTGCCAACTCCAGTTCTGGGTAGAGCCACTCAGAACCCTCCTCCTGGGATTGGATGTTTCCCAGGGAACCCTTTTCAGGAAGTTTGCTCCTGGCATCTTTCTAACAATCAGAAAGTTGGAACCAAACAGTCCTTGGAGCTTGGCCCCCAGAAAAGGACACGTGCTGCCCGTGGACGTGACCGGCCCTGCTCTTGATGAATCACAGAGGCTGTGATCCAGGGCGGGCTGCCCCGGTGTCACCCCGAGGGGCTGCTCTTGTGGTGCCATTTCTGTTGCTTACTGTGTGTGTCTTTGTATGTGTGTAAGTCACTATATCTTCTGATAATAGCTCTGAGCAGACGTGGTATCAGTGGCCATAAAACAGAACTTCTTGTGGAAAACCCAGGAGAGCAGCACAAATAACCACCAGTGAGGCACCATAGCAGATGAAAGCTAATTAAAAATGACTTATTAAACACAGCTTTTCATTCTCTGGAGCTCCAGAGTGAGTCCACAGTCCCCTCCCCACTTTGCTCTCTCTGGTCACCTGTTCCAACCCCCACACGGAGGTCCTCTTGCTGCCTTGAAGCCTGAGAGATTTAGAAAGACGATGGATTGTACAATTTCATCTCAAGGACTTATTCTTGGGAAAATGACTCATGTTTATGAAGGGTCTAGTCAAATGAGAAGTGAATCACTCCTACTTGCTTTGTCTCCCTTTCCAGCACAGGCTCAACGGTATTTGGAAGAAGAAGGGATCAGAGGTTAATGAGAGAACCAAGCATCTGGTACGTTGAGCCCCCATGCACACAGGGACCTGCACACACAAAAAGCTGGATGCTAATAGATTTGACCTACATTAAGTTTCCAGAAGACTCTTTCCCTGGACGTCTCGGTGTTTCCGTGTTTCTAGCACAAGGCAATCACAGATGCAACCCCAAAGTTTGAGTTTATAAGCAACTTTGACGCAATCTATAGTCCGTGAAGTTTGTGTCCTGGCAATAGGAAAACTTATCATGGCGAAGATCTGCTGACATCAGTTCCTTTTATAGCTTACTTGTTGGCGCAAGGAGAGGCATTCTCTGTGCTATTGTTTTCCAAGTGTGGGATCTGGGTCAGTCTGACCTATGGGTTGACAGGTGGCCTTGGAATTACCTGTGACTCTGAAAAGGAGGGAATGGAACACACTGATACTAAGGGCCTGCTTGGCTCCTGGTCCACAGTTTCCAGGCTCCAGAGATGGCCTCTGCTTTTTGGACAATAAGCTTTAAGATATTCCTGCTTCCCTCCCACAAGGCACATGGAGAGGACAACAGGCAGACTCTGGATATCTCCTGTGGAAAGTAGGAAGTTTGAAGTGCTTTGGTTAACCTCACTCTTGTCCTAAAGACAGGCTGACCCCCAGCACCCCCACCTACCCACCCCAGGGCAAGAATGACAGTCAGTCGTGCTAAGGAGATAGGGTTGTCTTGTAACACAGTAAAAGATTCAGCTGGAACACAGTGTGTGATTTTCTTTTCTTTTTTTTTTTTCAGATTTTATTTATTTATGTATTTAAACTTTTAATCTTATATTGGGTACTTCCTTGGTGGCTCAGACAGTAAAGAATCTGCCTGCAATGCAGGAGACCAATGTTCAGTCCCTGGGTCGGGAAGCTCCCCTGGAGAAGGAAATGGCAACCCACTCCAATATTCTTGTCTAGAGAATCCCATGGACAGAAGAGGCTGTCGGGCTACATTCCATGGGGTAGCTGATTTACAATGCTGAGATGGTTTCTGGTGCCCAGTGAAGGGACTCAGCCACACATAAACACGAATCCATTCTCCTTCAAACTCCCCTCCCATCCAGGCTGCCACACACCCTGAGCAGAGTTCCCTGTACTGTACAGCAGTTCCTTGTTGTTTATGGTTTATTTTACATTGGAGTGTAGCTGACTTGTAAGCTTGTGTGATTTTAAACCGGAGAAGGCGATGGCACCCCACTCTAGTACTCTTGCCTAGAAAATCCCATAGTTGAAGGAGCCTGATAGGCTGCAGTCCAGGGGTTCGCTAAGAGTGGCCTCACATTGGAGCAGGGATCAGCATATCCTTTTTAAATCATCCTGGGGATCNAAGTTTATTTATGTTCCCTTCATTTTCATTGACTAATTCCTCTAGGTTTATTTGTTCTGTTTTATTCTTTTCCCCATCAAATTTCTAGTATTGCTTGACTATCCTCTCCTATTGATGAAAAGTGAAAGTGAAAGTGGCTCCATCATGTCCAACTCTTTGCAACCCCATAAACTGGAATCCATGGAATTCTCCAGGCCAGAATACTGGAGTAGGTAGCCTTTCCCTTCTCCAGGGGATCCTCCCCACCCAGGAATCAAACCGGTGTTGCCTGATGACTAAGGTACTAAAACCCAGATTGGTAAAGTGCATGGTGGGGCTTGTGGATGGGTACGGGTTGCCCATACCTGGCTTCTGAATGTCTAGATGGGGAGGAGGTTCCTAGCAAAGGGGTATTTCTAGTATCTTCTACCTGGAGACCACATGCTGACCTTTGGCAGGGCCTGTGTCCCCAAATTCAGAGCATTTGCTATCCACTTTCCCCACTGAATAACCTTCAGTTTCCTACAATAGAGAGAAGCAAGGGGTAGTGGTCCTCACCTACCACTCAGAATGCTGGAGGGGACCCTTCGGTGGATCTCTTGAGATAAACAATGCCTTCTCCATCAGGGTCTCCATCTACAGACACGTTCTCTTCTCCCCGAAGCCTTTACTGTCTTCCCTCTGCTCCCTAAGTTCCATTCTCCTTTTCAAACATCTTTTCTGCTGCTGTTCTCTGTTATGGTGAATAAAACCTTTAACACTCTTTTGCAGGGAGTTGGGTACAGAGAAGATAATCCGTCTGTGCAATCCACCCTGTTAAACAGAACATGTGTTTGCTTCCTAAAGTTCTTTTTAATTTCTGATTTCACTTTTTTCCTTCTCCTGAAACATTGCTCTGTTGTGTTTGTGACTGATTCCTCTAAACCATCTATCTGCTTTATCTTTAAGTCTCCCACCACTTTTTCCCTGTTAAGAATCGGTTACAGCCTCTGTCCTGTCCGATTCCTCTAACATCCTGAAAGGGGAAATTCTCTCCAGCGCTGTCCAAAAAGCGATTTGGTGGTCTGTGGTCAGCTGAATTGTTTTTCCAGAATGTAATGGAATTAAACAGCCCATCATAACTAGACGTAACTGAACGCTTCGGCGAGTTGACCAAAAAAGGTTTCCTCAACCTCTTCTCCGCGTGGATGCCTATAAATAGATTTCACCGAGCTGTGGTCCTCAATCTTAATCTCTTTGGCCTTAGCACTGTCTGGTTCATGGCCTCGGGTTTCCTGAGAGAATTTACAGAGTGGATCGCGGCGTTTACCCCCACCAACGCAGAGCCTTCCTGCCATGATGGCAGACTATGAGAATGTGCAGGGTTTTCTCCCCAGCAGCGAAACAACTGAATCTCTCATTCACTTGAAGAAATGTTTATGATGGTCAGATTGTTCAGGTCTGGTCTTTTCAGAAAGCTACCAGAGACGGGGTGGGGGGGGGGTGGTGCGGGGGAAGGAAAGAAATGACAATTTCTCTACTTAAAACTGATGTCTTTTGCGCAGGTTTTTAAGCAACTTCTTTTTTTCAGGGAGGACACTGATAAAGCCCACAGCACTTTGAATGTCAGTAGCTGCCCTGCCCCGGCTTCTCCTGGACTTTAGCACCCCTTCTGCCCTCACCGTCATCTTCTTTTCTGTCCTGGCACTGAAAGGGTTAAATATCCTAGGCCTCAATTCAAACTTTCTTCAAGTACTTTAAACTCTCAAAGCCCAAGCAGAGATTATTATCACTTCCTGTTTGAGCCAGGCTCCTCATCCTCTCTGGCAACTGTACTTCTCTCCTCTGTGTTTTCTTGGAGCTGGGAGGGCCCAGCCTCACCCTTCAAGCACCAATAAAGCCCACAGTGCGGACCCAGATAAGCGCCTGGTCAGAACAGAGTGTTCTGCCTGACACTGGGGCTAATCACCGGCCAAAAAAAAAAGAGAAAGAAACCTAGAGATGTTGAAAGAAAGGTGCAGTAAGAGATAGACTTTTACTCTTTCAAAAAAAACAATATTACTTCCACTAACACATTTGAAACACGTCTGAGAAAGCAGTTGTCCCATTTAGACACATTCGTTGATCTGTATCATCCTTGTTATATTTATTTTGTGCTCTGACCGGTCATAACATTGTTAGAAGATCACTTGTGTAATCTGAAGTGAGAATGCAGTGTTTTTCAAACAAGCAAGGGGAGAAGTGAGAAGAAGTGAGAAGAGTCGGCTGGTCCGTAAGCTGGTCTCGCGTGTCACTGGGGGCCTGGTGCGGGCTCTGTTCTTCCTCCGGTGATGGGGCTGGAGTGAACCTGGTGAGTTACAGGCTTCTGCTTCTTTGCGTTTCCTGACTGCGGGACATACAGTTGAAGTCTGACATGCTCATTAAACTGCAGTCTCAAAACAATTCAATCACCAACAAATGTCCCCTGGAGAGATGTTTTCGGAGTGGTTCACAGTCACATTTTTAGTAAATATTTCACTTTTATGCCCCATGTATCATCAGCTGCTTCAAAAAATGTATGTGTTCAGATAAGGGAGAAAGTTTATTTTCCTAAAGGGGATGTTAAAGGATCAGTTGTATTTAGAAAGAGAAAGATAGTGTGTCTTTCTTGGTAAATAAAGTAATGTCTTTCTTGGGGTCTTTTTTTGAATTTTTTGTATTCAAAAATTTTTGAAAATAAGTATTTTTCTGATAAGGGAATATTTTTAAAACTGAGTTATTGGAGTTTTTTTATTGAAGTATAGTTGATTCACAGTATTGTGTTAGTTTTGGGTGTACAGCAAAGTATTTCAGTTATACATACATACATGTATATATGTATATATATATATATATACACACACACTTTTTTCCTATTCTTTCTCATTATATTACAGTTTGTTGAGTATAGTTCCCTGTGCCATACAGTAAATCTTTGTTGTTTATCTATTTTATATATGGTCATATGAATCTGTTAATCATACTCCCAATTTATCCTTCCCCCTGTCCCTTTGGTAACCATAAGTTTATTTCTATGGCTGTGAAACTGTTTGTGTTTTGTAAATAAGTTCATCTGTTCTGTTTTTTAGATTCCACATGCTAAGTGACATCATGTATAAGTGTCTTTCTCTGACTGTCTTCACTCATTATGACAATCTCTAGATCTGTCCATGTTGCTACAACTGGCATGATATAATTCAAATGGCTGAGTGATATTCCCTTGTATATATGTACTACATATTCTTTATCCATTTCATCTGTCGATGGACACAGGTTGCTTCCATGTGTTGACTACTGTAAATAGTGCTGCTATAAACACTGGGGTGTGTGTACCTTTTTGAATGAGAGCACTCATCTTTTCTGGGTGTAGATAAGGGAATATTTAATATTTTTTCTNACTACATATTCTTTATCCATTTCATCTGTCGATGGACACAGGTTGCTTCCATGTGTTGACTACTGTAAATAGTGCTGCTATAAACACTGGGGTGTGTGTACCTTTTTGAATGAGAGCACTCATCTTTTCTGGGTGTAGATAAGGGAATATTTAATATTTTTTCTTCCAGTTTTTCCATGGAGACATAATAGACATACAGAACTGTATAAGTGTAAGGTATATGAATATTAATCTTATTCCAGGTTTCACTCTAGATGATCCCACACATTTTGTATTGAGACTTTTCTGAGCCAGTATGGGAAGGAACCCAGGGTCTTTATTTGAGTAGGAGGCAGAATGGCAGATGTTAAACTTCAAGCCATGGCCTGCCATCTCCTGGTTGTATAGACTCTAATCTCAAAGCTTAGCATGAAACAGAGATACACTTAGTCCTCCCCAGGGGGTTGTTGTATGCATTGAGTGTGTGCACAATCTCTTGGCACAGAAATTGGTTAGAATTCCTACATAAAGGAAGACATGGACTTACCCAGATCAAAATGATGCTTGAGTCTTTCCTGTTGGAAATGGCCAGACTGTTGAAGCTCCTTTCTGCTTCCAAAAGTAAAGACATTCATTCTATAATTTGGGACTCAAGCAGGTATAGCAGTGTCTGAGCATCTGCTTCGTTATCTGGCATGAATAATACCATTTGTCTTCAAGTGATTTTGCATAGGTGGTACAGGCAGGGGTCTGGGAAAAACTAATTTATGAACAGCAGGTGGCTTTGTGTTCTGGAGAAAAGTCCTTAGTAGTTACTGATGCCATTTTCAAGGTTGAAATTCTTTTCCTTTTAAAGGAGTTTGAGACACCAGATAAAAAACATCAAAAAGTTATAAAGTAGATTTAGTGTTGAGTAGAGTCCAACATTCTTTATTAATTGAGTAGTTTCAAAGAGCTAAGATCCATGCCTCCTTGCAGACAACAACTTGAGAGAGGATACAGGGGAGGAGATAGGTTCTGGATGGAATATGATTCATGAGACAGAGTTGTCCACGGGATGAGCCCATGGAAGGGGTATCCAGCCAGACTCCGAACCTTTCACTTTTCTTTAGCCGACTCAGATTGTTGTTCATTCGCTCAATCGTGTCTGACTCTCTGTGACCCCATGGCCTGCAACATGCCAGGCTTCCCTGTCCTTCACCATCTCCTGGAGTTTGCTCAAACCCATGTCCATTGAGTCGATAATGCCATCCAACCATCTCGTCCTCTGTGGTCCCCTTCTTCTTCTGCCTTCAATCTTCCCCAGCATCAGGGTCTTTTCCAGCTCATATTATACATAGTTAATATGCATAATCACATTATACGTATAGGGTAACAGTTATAACGTGTAATTGATGTACTGCTGGCAGGTTACAGGAACACACAGCTTGATTCGTAGGCAATCAGGGTGGCCAGGCCTGGGAAGTGGCTGGAAGGGAACGGCACTCTGCGGGTTGNCCAAGATAAGAACTCCCGCTGATGGGTAGTTTTCTCTTTTTAGTATATATGTTTTATCCAAGAGCGTTGGTCCTGTAGAAGCCATTATGGGAACAGAACTTGAAAAGCACTTATTTCCCTTATGATATTTGGTTTGTTTATTTAAGTTTGATTTTGTTAAAGGCTCAGTACCATGTTTTAAAAATTATTTTTGGCTGCTCTGGGTCTCTGTGGCAGAGTGTGCAGACTCTTGGTTGTCCCATGGCGTGTGGGATTTTCCCAGGCCAGGAATCAAACCTGCCTTGAAGGCAGGTTCTTAACCACTGGACCACCAGGGAAGTCTCAGTAGCTCTATTTCTTGAGAGCAAAATCTTATTAGGTGACTTGGGTTGACTGATTTGGGGTGTGGGGTGCCCAGAACCTCCACATCTCTGTTGCTGCCGTGAACACTTCAGGCATAAGTGGGCAGGAAGCAGGGGAGCTGGGAAGGGGAGCACACCCTGCTTTTTCCAGGCCCAGGAGCCAAGCCCTCGTGGATGGGGGTAGCCAGACCTGACCTGGGCTCCTCCTGAGGACACGGCGTGAACATCGATTCTGTGAGAGTGTAGCTGAGGAAATAGCCCGAAATGCTGCAATTATGGTTCATTTGTTGCTATGGTATTTCTGTGGCCGGATTGGCTCCATGGATGTCTTGATTATTCTCAATACCCATTTATAGAACTCTCTGCTCATCACAGTGGGCTCTGACACCGTCTTCACAGGGTGCTCTGGTAACAGACCCCCATTAGCATCAGCACCATCTCTCAACGCACAGGAAGCAGGTGTTGTTTCAATAACTAACATCAGGGAAAGTGAAAGAAAAGACACATGACAAAGGACATTATCATTCCAATAATGGAAGCTCAGCTTTAGGTTAAATTACAATTGACATAAATTGATGTTTTGATGTCAAAAGACACCATTTGATAGCATTGAGGTTTTGACATCTAGTTGGGGGCACAGTTGAGAGGAAATATTGTTTGAAGAACAGATGA
Organism: Neotragus moschatus; assembly: GCA_006410615.1. Classification (NCBI taxonomy): domain Eukaryota; kingdom Metazoa; phylum Chordata; class Mammalia; order Artiodactyla; family Bovidae; genus Neotragus; species Neotragus moschatus. The sequence goes on from SJYA01002784.1 coordinate 159,828, forward strand.
CTGATTTTAAAGGGAGGAACAGTGAGGCTAAAGGAGGACACTGCCAACCACCTCGGCTCTTAGGCCTCTGGTCTCCAAAGAAACTGTGGAGAAAACTAACTGATTCACAGTGCAGACTTTTATGTACAAGAGCCTATGTTCAGAGTATGTTTACAAGTTAGGAAAAATTATGTATGTATAAATAATATTAAAATACAATAATAGTGTTAGCAATACAAAAAAGAAAAAAATGAAACTTCCTATTGGTAAACACATTACCATGTATTCATGCAACAGAATTCTATCTGCCTGTGTGTATTAAGTTGCTTCAGTCATGTCTGACTCTTGGCAACTCTATGGACTGTAGCCCACCAGGCTCCTCTGCCTATGGGATTCTCCAGGCAAGAACCACTGGAGNACAAAAAAGAAAAAAATGAAACTTCCTATTGGTAAACACATTACCATGTATTCATGCAACAGAATTCTATCTGCCTGTGTGTATTAAGTTGCTTCAGTCATGTCTGACTCTTGGCAACTCTATGGACTGTAGCCCACCAGGCTCCTCTGCCTATGGGATTCTCCAGGCAAGAACCACTGGAGTGGGTTGCCACGCCCTCCTCCAAGACATGTTCCCAACCCAGGGATCGAACCTGTGTCTCTTGTGTCTTCTGCATTGATAGGCAGATCCTTTACCACTAGAGCTACCTGGGAAGCCCATAGAATTCTGTATCACAGTGGAAATGAGTAAGAGTTATGTGCATCAACACCCGCAGACAACATCCCAAACAAACAGGCAAGAGAGAACAAAGTGCTTACAATATTGCACTACTTAGGGAGACTTCAAAACTATGCAAGACTAAGGTTTGAGGGCACATTGCTATGTGTAAGAATTACAAAGAAAGCTAAGTGAATAAGAATCACAAAATTAAGTGAATAAGGAACATAAAACACACACACACACACATATATGAACAAATCAACTATGACCTTCAACAGTATTGGTCCAATTCTAACGCTTAAGCTAAGTGGTTGGACTGAGATGTGCGTAAGATTATTCTTTGTATCTCGTATACTTTTGATACCTCCTTTGGGTTTATGAACCACAGTATTGGCCATCAACTTTCTCTACCTGCAATCCTTGATTTCCCCCTTGTCCAGTCTGGGCTGTCCCAGCACTTGCCTCCCATCCTCACAGGAGACGACTCATTTGGCTCAGAGAATATGCTCTTCACAAGGGAATTATAAATGATTCCCAACCCCCATGATTACCATTCAGTAATAATGAGAATAACTAAGTGGCTGAATTCACAAATATATGAATTTCTATCTTTAAAAAAAATGCAACCATGAACCAGAATGATAATGATTTATAAATTTTTCAACAGAAGATATTGGCAAAGTCAAACAAAATTGAGGATCTTTACTGACTTTCTTCCTCTATAAGATTTTTCTGGAATATAACAAGATCATATTAGAGAGCTCCTGTACAGTTTCCCTTCCTGTCTGAGGTGGAACTGAAGCGGTTCAGTTCAGTTCAGTTCAGTTACTCAGTCGTGTCCAACTCTTTGCAACCCCGCAGACTGTAGCACGCCAGGCTTCCCTGTCCTTCACCATCTCTGGGAGTTTGCTCAAATTCATGTCCATCGAGTTGGTGATGCCATCCAACCATCTAATCCTCCGTTGTCCCCTTCTCCTCCTGCCTTCAATCTTTCCCAGCATCAGGGTCTTTTCCAATGAGTCAGTTCTTTGAATCAAGTGGCCAAAATATTGGAGTTTCAGCTTCAGCATCCGTTCTTCCAGTGAATATTCAAGACTGGTTTCCTTTAGGATGAACTGGTTGGATCTCCTTGCAGTCCAAGGGACTCTCAAGAGTCTTCTCCAACACCACAGTTCAAAAGCATCAATTCTTCGGCACTCAGCTTTCTTTATGGTCCAGCTCTCACATGCATACACGACTACTGGAAAAACCATAGCTTTGACTAGACAGAGCTTTTTCAGCAAAGTAATGTCTCTGCTTTTTAATATGCTGTCTAGGTTGGTCATAGCTTTTCTTCTAAGGAGCAAGCATCTTTTAATGTCATGGCTGCCGTCACCATCTACGGTGATTTTGGAGCCCAAGAAAATAGTCTGTCACTGTTTCCATTGTCTCCCCATCTATTTGTCATGAAGTGATGGGACCGGATGCCATGACCTTCGTTTTTTGAATGTTGAGCTTTAAGCCAGCTTTTTCACTCTTCTTTTTCACTTTCATCAAGAGATTCTTCAGTTCCTCTTCATTTTCTGCCATAAGAGTAGTGTCATCTGTGTATCTGAGATTATTGATATTTCTCCTGGGCAATCTTGATTCCAGCTTGCACTTCATCCAGTCTCGCAGTTCACATGATGTACTTTGCGTATAAGTTAAATAAGCAGGATGACAATATACAGCCTTGATGTACTCTTTCCCAATTTGGAACCACTCTGTTGTTCCCTGTCTGGTTCTAATTGTTGCTTCTTGACCTGAATACAGATTTCTCAGGAGGCAGGTAAGCTCGTCTGGTATTCCCATCTCTTTAAGAGGCAGGGGTACATAAAGAAACTTATTTAAGGTCATAAAACACTGAGTGTACCCAGGGACTCAGTCTCCAAATAACGGGCCAGCCCACCCCATCCCAGCCTTTGCTCTCCCCTCTGATAATGTCACTATGAGAGGGAGAACCAGGTGGAGTCTGGCAATGGTTCTAACACAAAGAGCACTAGCTTGGGAGGCGATCGATCTGGGTTTAAGTGCTAAATTTATAATCTGCAATCTCAGCCACCTGCTATGGAGGAACCATCTCTGTGGGATGGTATATTTTAATACCCTGGTGAGCAGGCGGAATTCCCAACTAGATTCATCAACAAAGGTTTATGTGCAGAATCTGATGTGATCTAATTGTAGCCTGATAAGCAATGGCAGGTGCTTGCTTGGCTTTTTCTCCAAAGGTGCCCCTTTCAATACCACAATCTTTTAGTTCTTCCAGCATTTGGGGGGCAGGCACCCATGAGGTACTAATCCTCCTGTGAACACCTTGTGGCTTTTGCCTGTGAGAGGCTTTCCGTAGGTGCCTGGGGCAGCAGTAGACAGTAAAGAACAAACCAAGATGGTAAGGGTTATGGTGACCCCGAATCTTTAGAAATAAGAAGGCTGTTGGCAGCCAGTTAAGCTGACTGTGCTCTTTTCCCCATGGGGACCCAGTGTGCAATGGCTGCAAACAACAGCCTTCTTGGTAGTGTATGCAGTTTGTTACCCATACAGGTTGCCCTAAGGGACCTTGGAGACAACTCTTCCCAGTGGACCTTCGTGACTGGCATGCTGGCCCCAGTCTAGGCTCCAGACAAGAATGTGTGGTGCCTTTGGAAAGCTCAGGGGCACAGTGGCCAGGGTCCACATCGGCCAAGTCATCATGTCCATCCACACCAAGCTACAGAACAAGCAGCTTGTGATTGAAGCCCTCTATGGGGCCAAGTTCAAGTTCCCTGGCCTCCAGAAGATCCCCGTCTCCAAGTGGGGATCTACCAAGTTTCATGTGGATGAATGTGAAAACACGGTGGCAGAGAAGCATCCCAGTGGCTGTGGAATCAAATAGGTCCCTAACTGTGCCTTCTGGACAAATGGGGCCTGCACTCACGAAAGCCTGGTCGCTGTCCCCTCCTTACTCAAGCCCAGCAATAAACCCTACTCTCCTGTCCAAAAGAAGGAGGATGCTGGGAAACATCTCAAGTCCCATCTTTGCCAGCAACACTAAGAAGCAGAGTAGCCAGCTCACTTCCAGGAAGCAAGCCTACCTTTGCTGGGCAGCCTTCTCTCATGATCAGACCCTCTTCTCCTGGAGCTCTCCTCCTGGGGCCTCCTCAGCCTCCAGTGCAAACCCATCTGCCAGTCAGTATTCTGATCACAACTGGGACGATTCTTTCCAGCTATCTAAAGTACAAGAAGTTCACTAGTGGGGGATCAAATACAGGGAGGGCCACAGGCCTGCCTGAGGACTCAGAAGCTGCCAGGAATCCAGAATTCTGGAGGGTCAAGGCACAGGAAGCAGCAGGCTCTCTCTTTGCATGAAAAGTCTGGCCAACAATAGAGTGGACAACAATACAGCAACTGTGAACAGATTCTAAGCCCCACTTCCCGTCAATGAGTCAATGGGATCCCGCATGGGAGCATCCAGCAGGTCGTGCCTCGGGTCAGGCCTGAGCTCTTGCCATCTGGGAGAAGGAAAACAAGGTCACTTTTCCTTTCGACTTTGGTATCTGGAACTAGGACTCTGCATCAGGTGATGGGTTTTCACTAAGACCTCATAGACTACAGCCCTCCAGGCTCCTCTGTCCATGGGATTCTCCAGGCAAGAATACTGGAGTGGGTTGCCATGCCCTTCTCCAGGCGATCTTCCCAACCCAGGAACGAAACCCAAGTCTCCTGTGTCTCCTACGTTGGCAGGAGGATTCTTTACCCACTAAGCCACCGGGAAAGCCCACACCCAAATTGGGATAGTTGTTTCCTTATCTGAAATCTCCCTAAAAGCAAAGATCATGCTTTGTTCAACACTTTAACCTGTGGTTCTTTTTAAGGTGTGGTTTTCCATAAGAGACTGTATCTTTTATTTCTGGGAAAGTCCCACATAAAATAAATGTGTCCAAGGAAAAAGAGAATAACAATACTGTAGCCTATGAGGCAGGTACAATTATCCTCATTCCCACGGTGCAAACGGGAAAAGTGAGTCTTCAAGAGTAAGTCATTNGATCTTCCCAACCCAGGAACGAAACCCAAGTCTCCTGTGTCTCCTACGTTGGCAGGAGGATTCTTTACCCACTAAGCCACCGGGAAAGCCCACACCCAAATTGGGATAGTTGTTTCCTTATCTGAAATCTCCCTAAAAGCAAAGATCATGCTTTGTTCAACACTTTAACCTGTGGTTCTTTTTAAGGTGTGGTTTTCCATAAGAGACTGTATCTTTTATTTCTGGGAAAGTCCCACATAAAATAAATGTGTCCAAGGAAAAAGAGAATAACAATACTGTAGCCTATGAGGCAGGTACAATTATCCTCATTCCCACGGTGCAAACGGGAAAAGTGAGTCTTCAAGAGTAAGTCATTTACTAAAGTTCACATAAAAAGTAAGTGAATAATCGGGCATACACACAGGTTTCCAGGAAGTCCTGAGCACTGACTGTGGTGGACCTGGTCACTGGCCTTTAGGGTCTGGACCAGTTTCCTGGAGCTGGTTCACAGCCTGGGCAATATCACGCTGGTGGCATCAAAGCACCAAGATGTATGCTCTCACAGGCCTGGAGGCCAGGAGTCCAGGACGCAGGTGTCGGCAGAGCCATTTCCGCCTTGCCCAAGGGAGAATGTGCCAGGCAGATCATTGGAGCCCCTTGGCTTGTGGACCCACAGCCCCATCTGAGCCCCTGTCATCATCACACGGGCCCCTCCTTGGCCTCCGGGTTCCCACCTCTCTTCTCACAGGATGTTGTTCAGTCATTAAGACATTCCGATCCTTTGCGCCCCCATGGATTGCAGCGCAGCAGGCTCCTCTGTCCTCCAGTATCTCCCAGAGTTTGCTCAAACTCATGTCCGTGGAGTCGGTGATGCCATCCAACCATTTCATCCTCTGCTGCTCCCTTCTCCTGCCTTCACTCCTTCCCAGCATCAGGGTCTCTTCCAGTGAGTTGGCTCTTAGCATCAGGTGGCCAAAGTATTCGACCTTCCTATAAGGATACTGGTCACTGTATACAGGGCCCACACTAAACCAGGATGACCTGATCTTACCTAGTAACATCTTCAAAGACCTTATTTCTGAGTTAGATTACATTTTGAAGTTCTGGATGGACAAGAATTTGTGGAGACACTATTCAACCTAGTTCAGAGTCTCCCAGATCTGGACTAAGGGTCTTGGCCCCTCCCTGGCTTCGTGACCTTGCAATCCTCACTCCCATGGCAGTTGTGATGTCTAGCTCAGGGGAGAGTACATCCTGGTTTGCCCTAGATGGTCCCTGCTGCCCTGATATCCCTTTAACACTGTCTCGTTTACTCTCAAAAGTGTCTCCGTTTGAACAATAAATGACACAGTCACTCCACAGGTGTGAAAGTCTAACTCACAGGAGGCTCTAAACAAGTAGCACCATCTCGTATCAGAAGAGATGGCATTCAGGGACAGGACCACAGGCTTGGTACAGGCTTCCTGTCACCAGGAGGTGAAGGCTGAGCCCAGCTTCGGCAACAAACCGGAAAGAACCATTTGTGTGCGCAGTGTGGAAAGGAGGATAAATCACGTGCTGTTTGGAGTGTGCAGAACTGTCCCATGAATAGATGCGTCTCCAGCCCTGTGGACGCAGTCTCGTGGATGTATTTAAGTTAACAGTTAAAGGGGGTGGGGTGGGGAATGGCTGAAGCTCATCCAGACTTCTCCGGCTTGGCACAGTCAGGCAAACAGCGCAGCTTCCAAAGTTGGCTGAATTCCTGAATGAATTGTGAAGACATTTCCCAAATCGAAGTTCATGACACTCAAGTGGGGGTAATTCCAGCTTTTCAAGACAGACAGAGTCTAAATCACTTTCGTTTCTTATTTGTAAAGTGACCTAATTTGATGCTTCCACTAGTTCACTCGGCAAGTGTCTTGAACTTTTTCTGCATCAGAATCAGCCCCATGTTTGCCAGAAGTACAGTTTCCAAGACCCCTACCCAGACCTACTGAAGACAAGCGTTGAGGGTGGAGCACAGAGGACCCTTACTTTTAAACACCACCCCTGGTGATTCTCTGCTCATTCACTAGGAGGGGAAGCTGCAACCTCAGGGCACTTGTGATTCAGCTTGGACAGGAAGAAAGGAGGCCCAACGAGCTAGGGCCCAGCACGCTGTCTTTACCTATTGATATTTATCACCAAATGTGGATTCAGGAACAATCCTGAGACTCTTGAACACTTTTTCTCTTATCTCCTTAAATATTGAACTCAATGACGCCTTCCTATCTTCAAATCAACTAAAAGGAAAGTGTAATTTTTCTCTGTGGCTTTGTTGTTGTTATTATTGTTTAGTTGCTAAGTCCTGTCTGACTCTTGCAACCCAATGGATTGTAGCCCACGACTCCTCTGTCCGTGTGATTCTCCAGGCAAGAATACTGCAGCAGGTTGCCTTTTCCTTCTCCAGGGCATCTTCCTGACCCAGGGAATGGACCCAAGTCTCCTGGGTCTCCTGCATTGTAGGCAGATTTTTTTTTTAACCACTGAGCCATTGGAGAAGCTCCTTCTATGGGTATGTTAGAATGCAAAATGAGGACATCAAATTCTACCACAAACCTGAAGAAAGGTTATATCAAAGATTAGGTGTGATAATAGAGTGTAAAGATTTTTCCACTCTGAAAGCACTTACTCACAAAGGATCAGATTGTTGGTCTTGTTCCAAGGCCTTCCAGAATAATAATAGTTAAAAACACAAAGAGTAAAATGTATATAAAAATGCAACAACACACAGGTTAAGGTTTTCCCGCAGACATGTACTAAGTGGATTATTCTGGAAACTTAGCCCCCCACTGAATCTATTTCATATAAAAACATAAAATGTTTACAGAGTCCTCCTACATTTCCCAGGGACTTAAATTTCAAATCACACCATGCTGTTTTTAAGCCCTGAGGTCAAGCAGGAAGAGATTTCTTTTAAGTTGGAAAGGAATCAAGGGATTCGGGCATATTTTAGCTCATCTTTCATTTCCAAGCACTCCTTAGACATTAATAAGTGTAATCCCCTAATTTGGCAAAGAAACCCAGCCCCCCTCGATATCGGGCCTTTGCCTGGGCTTGAACAAAGAGGGCAAGACTGCCCAAAATCCAGGAGGGGCCGCGATTCCCCCAAACCTTTGACCACCCTCATTCCCCAAATTACAACTTTTCAGTTGGGAAATTAAAGAAAAATATTTAAAATGCAATCATAAGTGTGTCTATGTATCATGAAGGATGGACCTTTTTCTTGTCACTTTCCAAACTTTAAATGTGAATTTTTCTTCTAACTCCTGGATTTCATTCTTCTGGGAAAAAAAGGGGAGTGCTTTAAGAACCCGAAAATGAGGCTTCCACCTAATACTAATTTTCTTCTTAGTCATAAAGGCTATTGTTTGTTTGAACAAAGAGAAATAGGAGCTATTAGCAGCTGTTTACATTATAGGAATGAGGGCACAGAGCGGGGAGGGGAGGGAACCTTGCTCACTAATGAGCCGGGGACAGGGGTTACTTGTAAACTGTAGGCCCCAAAGGAAAGTGGCCACTCATATCTTCTAGTCCTTCCATCCAGCCAATATGCTGTATTGATCATTATTGTTAAATGCCACCAACATATTTTAGATAGATTAGGTTTAGTGTTAGAATTTAGATTAAACAAGCAGAGTCTGATTTTCAAAACCAAAACCAACATAGCACCCTAGAACTCTGGGAGCAGGTTTATATAGAAACACCCTGGAGCCAGGCTGAGCACCCAGGGCAGCCACGTGGGGGTCTCTACCGTCCAAGGAACCCTGGCTTCTCAGAAGGGGCCGCAAAACGGGCCCTCAAGAAATATAGAACAAATGAGTGAATGAATTTCACTTGAACTAAACATGACTCGTCCACGCCTGGCATAATTCCCTTTCATTCCAGTGAACGGAAGCCCGGCTGAGAGCAGGGAAGTTCCCTGAGCTGCCCAGCTGCCTGGGGGCTTTTCTTGCCTGGGCCAGGGCAGGAGGAAGCCCCAACTAACTCATAGTCACTCCTCAGAATACTTTTATTAAAGGGGAAAAAAATCACTGACGATAATATCCAGTGACAAGCTTCTGCCGCCCACCCATTCCACGCTCCACCTGGCCTTGCGCTGGTTTCAGTCTCAGGGCACCTGCGACCCAAGTCAGAATTTTTTATTTCTTTTAATCTTTGGGGAAGAAACAGAAAAGAAGGAGAAAGCAGAGTAACAAGTGCAGATTAAACATGAGGCAGGTCCAGGCTTTTAACACCACTGTGTTTAACTCACCAGATAATCAGAGCACTAAATGCAGGCATAATTTGTCAGCAAGCTCCCTCCATTGTTCCCTCAAGCATGTAGGGTTGGGGGGTGTGGACTAATTCAATTCACGTGGGACTCGGTGTTTACATCCACCAGTCCTAATGGAAAGGCACACCGTTTTCCAACTGGAACAAATAAATCATAACGCCCTTTGCCACCAAAACCGGGGACCTTGCGATGCCTCTCTCGGTGGACGAGCTACATTTGGAAGGACGTTTTCTTCGGTGTGGAAATCTCTACTTGCTGGCTACTGCAGCCAGTCCCAGGTTAGGTTTTGAAGAAGTCTCCAGGAGACGCGGATTCTGCTCTCTGCCTCTCCCTCACGACTTTACCTTTTTTTTTTTTTTTCCCCTAAGAGACTTTAATTTGTTGCTTCTAGAAAGCCAGGGGCATGGCAGTCCATCTCTGGCGGAACTCTGTTTCATGATGGGGCACCCACGGCGTGCGGGCTGCGGGCAGGGGCTGCAGAGGAGGGCTTAGGGGAGGAGGGGCCGCCGCCTGGGGACCCGCGATCGAGTCCCCGGGTCACCTCTTCGGGCTGCCCTGAGCTAGGAGGGAGTTGGCTTTTCCACGACACTCACTGACCAATTCTTCAGAGATTTAAAAATCCCTTCTGTGAGCCCAGCCTTCCCCGTGGCCGCCCAGAACAAGCGAGTTCCCAGGATATGGGGTTCCAGAAGCTCCGGGCAAACTGCATTTGCAGAAAATGGGGGCGAGAGGGGGGAGGGGGAGGGAGGGCTCTCGGAGTGCCTGTTTCCCACGGTTTACAAACAGTCTGGGGTTGCTCTTAGCCCTTGTTCTTGCTTTAAAAAGTGAGGCAGTGGCATTTTGCATTTAATCCAGGCTAAAGCTCTTTGGTATAGTTACTTAAAAGGTTTTCAAGTGGCCAGGACTGCGCAGCTTGGATCCCATCTTTGCAAAGGTTATATGAGTCCGTTTTCTAGAAAGCTTTTGTGCGCCCAAGCACAGGCCTCTGTCCTGCAGAAAAGGCGCGGGTGTTTAAGCAGGGTTCTCCCAGCCCACCCATCTCGCCCCGTCAGTGCGCCCTGCGGTCGGTCCGCGAGGCCTGCGGGCCCTGCGGGGCTGTGGGCACTCGTTTGTAGCATCCGGATGGAGGCGGAACCACCTCCATCCGCGTGGCCGCGGCCTCCCAAGAAACCGGAGCAGGATCCGGAGCAGGTCAAGGAGGCGCAGCCCAAACCCGCCAGCAGGGGACGCCGCGGGCCCTGTCGAAACAAAGGCTCACGGCCGGGAGCCGGGAAATGGGGGCGGCGCCCGGGGCCGGAGGTGTGGGGGAGGTGTCTCCACCCCGCACCCTCCGCAGCCGCAGCCCAAGCCCGCCCGCGGGCCGGGGGGCTGACCCAGGGCAGCCTGGGCCCCCGGGAAGGAACGGGTGAGGGTGACCTGGTGTCTTTCCCAAGATGGTTCCCACGGGCCGCGCGGTCGCGGGCATCTGTCCCCGGGTCACCGACGGGCTTCCCCACAGCGCAGCGCGGCCACCCGGGAGTGCGAGGCGGGGACCCCAGGCCCGCGTGGGCACGGCCGCCGAGGCCTGCGGCGTCCCGGGGGGCAGGTCCTCTCGCCCCGCGCCGCCCGCCCCCCAGCCACTCCCCGCGGTGACCTCATTCCGGGGTCGCGACAAGCAGCCTGCCTTCCGCGCCGGGAACTTGCAGGCTTTTGCGTTTGCACACGAGGCGCGGGCGGCCTCGTCCTTAGAGGAGTCGCCGCCTTTATTTCTGGTACCGGTCACCCCCCCTTCCCGCCCCCCGCCACCGAGCAGAATCACTTTGGCACGGCGTCACGTGGCCCTCGGGGCCGGCTTCCCGCCCCGCACCAGGTGAGCGGCGAGCAGCGCGCACACCGTCTGCTCGGCCATCCCAGACCGGGCCTGCGAGGCTCGGGCTGCTGCCAGGATCTAGTGCAAGTCGGGTCAAGGTGGCCTGACGGGACCTGCCGAGGGAGCCCGGGGCCTCGGGAGAGTCTGCGCGGGGCCCTGGGAGAACACAAAGAGCCTGTGAGTCAGGCTCCTCCCCGCCGGCGCGCAAGCTCCTCCCCAATGAGTGGGGGACACACGGAAGCATCTTCACCCACGAGGGCCACACCTGGGGGATCGGGATTCCTGCGCCCTTTGTCACCCTGCCCAAACCCTTGGGAACCCAATCCAAAACTTTAGTTTCCCTGGCTACATGGCCAGGCCTTTCCCAACACTAAAGGGGTTAGCTGGGGGGGAAAAAAAATCAAAGCCAAGTTTTGAGATTAAATTTCCTGTGTATCTTCAATACGTTAGAACAGAAACTCAGAAGGGAAAAAGCATTGGGAACGAACTTTTCTCCTGTGCCCCAGTGAACCCATGGCCCCCTCGCCCTCCCTACCAGAGTGGGGAAAATCTGAATACTGTGATTATAACAGACTGCATTGGACACAATTTCTTTTTTAAGATAAAAGTTTTATTTCAGAGAGAAGCACAAAGCCGCCACTGTCGTGAACAAGCTGGGGCCTCCTGGGGGCTGGAGGACCTTCCAGATGGGAACAAAAGGCATTGGCTCTTGATTAAGGAAAGTCACTGGTGGGCCCAGCCCCTGGGCCCCGGTCCTCCCCCACCTCTGGACCCTGGCCTCCCACTGCAGAGCTCCTTGGGCGCCAGACCTGGCCTTTCCCTCTCAGTCCCCTTACCTTTGCTAAGTCACTCCCAGGCCTCAGCCCGCTCCTGCCCCCATTTGTCATCCCCACCAGGGCTCTTGTCCTCTTCAATCAATAGAAATTGATTAGAGGCCAGACAAGAAATTCAGGCAGGCTTTATTGGGGCCACCGCTGCAGCCAGAGGGAGTAAGTCCCCTTGCTCACTCCCAAGGAGGGCGAGCTGGTTCCTTACATGGGGTGAGGGCAAGGGTGTGTCCAGGGGGCTCGCTGGAGGGGTGGCTTAGATGGTTTGCCCATCCTTTGCTGGTGTGGAGTGCAGGGGACATAGGCAGGACCCTGCTTTTGCTCCCAGCTCTTCAGAAGTGGCAGTTGGGTTTTTTCTATCTTGACATATGTTATTGTCCGTAACTTGCCCCAACTGTACACACACGCAGTTATTTTTAGTCCCTTTGCATCTTGTTGCTTGAGGACACCTTTGTCCAGGTGCAAGCATTGCAGCACTGCCACGAAGCCCGCAGGGCTGGGTTTACCTCCTGGATTCCCACGAGATTCTTGCAGTCACCCGTAAAACCCCAGCCTTGACCTTCCTCCATTCCTACTTTGGCTGTTGCCACCTCGAAGAGACCCCACTGGAGTGTTTGTTCCATCCCCACGTATGGACTCAGCTCCACGTACAGCTCAGCAACAGGCTCACTGCCATCTTGGAGGCATCACTGTTTCTCTAATTCATCCTCAGCTCAAGTTCCAGAGCCACGCGACTGGAGGGGTGGGGGCTCCTGAACCCCCACATTTTCAGGTTTCTGGTATCTCCAGTCCCAGTCGAAGGAGGCAGAGTTTTCTGTCTATTGGTTCCAGGAAATGATTAAAGCCTGGCTTGGACTTCCTGCTCTCCAACAGTTATCTGCCAGAGATCAGGGTTTTCATTTCATCCCAGGCCCTCGTTCCTCTTTCTCTTACAAAGCGAGCACCATCTCCAAGCCTTGAATAAAGAAGAACCTTCCTTTTTCTTCCCAACATCCTGAAGGGAACAGTCTTCAACTTGCTTCAGCCCTGCTGACTTAGACCCATCAAGTCCTTCTGTCCTTGTACAAAAATTGGCGTCTTGAGGAATTCCGTGGTGCTCCCATGGTTAGAGTTTTGCATTTTCACTGCTGAAGGCCCAAGTTCAATCCTTGGTTGGTGAACTAAGATCCCTGTAGCCACAGGGCACAACCAAAACAAACAAACAAAAAATTGCTTGTTTCAAAGATCACAGTAACTGAATGAATAGCCTATGTTTAGTTTTAATTTGGATTTAGTGTTCAGTGGCCAAGTCACTGTGTCTATCCTTAAGCAGGATGGATACTCGTCATCTCCAGGACACTCATATGACTGCAGCCTCCTTGTGGAAGGGATGGTGTGTCCTGAATTAGCAGGAAATACCAAGAGTTTCCAAGGGGACAGGAGCAGAGGTGAGGTTTAAATCCAGCTATCAACCCAGAACCCAGGTGCATTAGTTATCTTCTGCTGTGTAACAACATGTCCCCAAACTCAGAGGCTTTGAGTAACAATAAACATTGGGCTTCCCCAGTGGCTCAGATGGTAAAGAATCTGCCTGCAATGTGGGAGACTTGGTTTTGATCCCTGGTTGGGAAGGATCCCCTGGAGAAGGGAATGGCTACCCACTCCAGTATTCTTGCCTGGAGAATCCCATGGANGCATTAGTTATCTTCTGCTGTGTAACAACATGTCCCCAAACTCAGAGGCTTTGAGTAACAATAAACATTGGGCTTCCCCAGTGGCTCAGATGGTAAAGAATCTGCCTGCAATGTGGGAGACTTGGTTTTGATCCCTGGTTGGGAAGGATCCCCTGGAGAAGGGAATGGCTACCCACTCCAGTATTCTTGCCTGGAGAATCCCATGGACAGAGGAGCCTGGTGGGCTGCAGTCTATGGAGTCCCAAAGAGTTGGACATGACTGAGCGACTCACACTTTCACATAAACATTTATTATCTCACATGGTTTCTGTGGATCAGAATTCAGGCCTGGTTAAGACAGTGGTTCAGAGCCGCTCCAGAGACTGCATCAGGTGTTGGTTGGGACTGCGGTCATCTGGAGGCCACATCCAGGTCGCTGGCTCACACAGTGGGCAAGCTGGTCCCTCTCCTGGTGGGAGGCCTTCACAGGGTTGTGCATCCATCCACAAGACTGACACCTCCTTCCAGAATGAGTGATCAGAGGGGTAAAGGCAGAAGCCTCAGTGTCTTCAGATACACCTGGGACATCCAGCACAGTGTCTGCATCGCGCTATTGGTTAGTCAGTGGGGCGGGATCACCGAGGGCATGGAGGCCTAGGGGCCCCAGCAGGTGAAATAACTCTGGAACGGGGAGGGAATATGACTCTGTAGGACTACCTACTTTATAGTTTTCACACCTTTCTTTATCTCATCTTTTTTAAGTGAAACCCTTTTATCAAAACCCCCATATATCACAACCACATTTCAATAAAATTTAAAGCCAACACAAATTGTAAATCAGCTATAATTTCAATAAATATCTTTTTAAATGCTTATATCAGAATCACAGTTTATGTACAAATAAAAATAGGGCCGCCCTAGTTCAAGCCACAGGAGCTGCTGTTTTCCCTCCCAAGCCCTTCATCATCTTCCCCTGCTCCCCAGTCAAGTGGTCCTTGAAGCTTCTCTGGAGGACAAAGAATCCTACCTAGAGAGCGTGTGGGATGGGGCCCTCGGTGGTGGGAACAGCTTTTGGAAAGCAGTGTGGCACAGTCATTGAAATTTAAGTGCACCTGTCCTTTGTCCATCACTTCTCCTTCCATCCATGTGCACTTGCACCTTTCATTGGTGCGTAGAGATGTAAGTACAAGACAAAATTTTAGAAACACTTAAATGCCCACTAATATTGGGCCGCTTGCATAAATGATAAGCTTCCCTGGTGGCTCAGACGGTAAAGCGTCTGCCTGCAGTGCGGGAGGCCCAGGTTCCATTCCTGGGTTGGGAAGATCCCCTGGAGAAGGAAATGGCAATCCACTCCAGCACTCTTGCCTGGAAAATCCCATGGACAGAAGAGCCTGATAGGCTACAGTCCATGGGGTCGTGAAGAAGTCAGGCACGACTGAGCGACTTCACTTCACTTTCACTTTGTATAAATGATAGTACAGCAGGATGCTATGTGCCTATTAAAAAATTAGAAATTTTTATATATACTGACCTGGAGAGATCTATTGTTACTTTTTTTTTTTTAAAAAAAAAGAAACAAGCTGCAGGATACTATGTATAGTTTGACCCTTTATATGTACACATGTAGACTCCATGATCAGGCAGACTTTTCTGGAAGGTGGTACCGTGGTCTCTCTTAGTGGGGAGAGAACAAGGAGCATGTAGGTCCACAGGAGAATCTAGAGGTTTCTGTTTTGTTTGCTGGTTGCACCTTGGGGCACGTGGGATCTTAGTTCCCTGACTCAGGGATCCAGTTCGTGCCCCCTGCAGTGGCATTGCAGTCCTATCGGTGGACTGCCAGGGAGTCCTCAAAAGACTTCCATTTTTAACTTTATACCATTTAATACTTTTTAAGATCACTTTCAACAGCCCTGTGATAATTCACCTTCTTTTAGTGAAGTACAGTTCATATACCATGACATTCTTCATCTTGAAGCGTTCAATTCAATGGTTTTTAGTTCACTTGCAAGGGTATACTACTGTCTCTGCTATCTAATTCCAGAATGAGATGGGTCACTTGGACAATCAGTGTTGTTAGGCAGAACGAGAAAGACCTCAACTGCTAGTTCCCGGTGTCCACACTGGCTTTGATGGGCAGGTCACCAAAGGGACAGCCTGTGGAGGGGCAGTGGTCATCCCTCCCACCCCTTGGACCTCTCCCCACTTTTCAGACTTTGGAAACCCTGGAGACTGCCTCCCACTTCCATCCACAGGGGCTCACATTGTGCATTTTGTTTGCCAGGCACTTGACTGACTCAGGATTTCTCTCCACCAACTGCCGTCATCCCTTTCATTACCGGCGGTCACGTCAGGGATTGTTACCAAGGCCGCCGCTGACATCCTTAGACGCCACGTGTCCACGGACATCTCTGATCGTCCTAGTGGCCGCACCTTGGGTTCGCTAAGCACTGAGCGCAGGGAACCAAGGAATGGTCCATAGACTCAGAGCAACAGGCGGGGGAGGAATTCCTCAACTCAGCCCAGAACCTAGCGCTTCTCCGTTACCGCGGTGAGAGCGGTCAGGAGGACCCCTTTCTTCTGTCTCACTCCACAGGTCCCTCGGATCTTTGAGGCTGTCACCTTCCTTTGCAAGTTTAGTCCTGAACCCGCTGAGAACAATCCAGTCTTCAGGATGGAGGGCTGTCGGGAACCCAGGGTATCCTTGGTCAGACCCTGAGGGGTGTGGTGAGTGGCCTTTTCCATCTTGGCTGAGTCTGCCTCTGGAGTCTGGGTTCTTCCTGATGACAGCCACAAACCCCCGGGCCTGAGCTCTCCAGTTCGGGGCTCAACACTTCCCACCAGCCAACATCTTGGGTTCAGCCAAGGACCAACTGTGTGCACATCTCTGAGTCCTGGCCCTGGACCCAGATCCAGCACAAGCCCTGGACCAAGCCTTGGAGCTGTGGATAGTGGGCATCCCTCACTACATTTTCACATTGTCCACTGAGCCCTTAGCGTGGGAACTACTGGAGCACTAAGACGCTCCCTGGAATCACCAAATTCCAACCTTAGTTCCACATTCCTACACCAAGTACATGGGGCTTGCCTGGTGGCTCAGCGGTAAAGAATCCGCCTGAGATGCAGGAGCTGCAGGACACCCAGGTTCAATCCCTGGGTCGGGAAGATCCCCTGGAGGAGGGCATGGCAACGCACTCCAGTGTTCTTGCCTGGAGAATCCCATGGACAGAGGAGCCTGGCGGGCTACAGTCCACGGGGTCACAGAGACATGACTAAAGTGACTAAGCACACACACCAAGTATATGAAGGTGCTTGGGTTCATAATCCTGACGTGCCCAGGGTCTGGCCTGATGTCTCACTGAGCAAACCGAGAGAGAAAGCGACCACTGCCTGGGGCTATCTGACCCGCGGACAGACCGTGTGCCCTTTACGAACGCCACACGGCATGTAATTAAATCTCAGAACCTGTGAGGCTCATACACTTACTTCAGTGGACTCTGAGTCATCCTGATGCCTGTTTGCAGAATCTCAGCAGAAAATGTACTCAAGGAAACAGAGAAAAAGGGACTCCAAGCAAAATGTAAAGTCAGTGAAACAAAATGTTTTTGCTTATTTGTCTTCCAACCAGAAAGACCCCAGAAGCCCTAACCGATCTTATATGTTTTTCAGGAGTTTTGTATCAATTCAAGGGTAGCGATCACCTCAGACAAATTCGTGTCTAAGAGGCATAGAATTTGCCCTGTTGTTTTAATGCAGACAGAAGAGAAACCAGAATACATAACTAAAATTTAAGTATTATCAAATTGATTTCAGTTTGCTTTGGTTATTTTACTTCCTTATCTTCACAGTTAAGGGAAATCAAGGGAAAACATTCAAGGGAAAATTTGGGTCCCTGGACCCCATCAAAGTGGGCTGCTGGTTTTCCACATCCTCCTTTTCAAGATTGTGTTTGCCCATCACTGATAATTTAGACGATACCTTTTCTTTAACCTAAAAGCGTGCAGGCTCTCTCTGCTCCTACACAGAAAAATGTGAGCCAGTTCAGTGGTGAATTGCTTATTATATCTTTTTTTCTAAATTAAAAATGAAGAAACAGGAGTTGAGGTGCTATAGGAATGGAAGTCCTCAAAATTGCTTTTGTATGCAGAGGGGAGGGCCTCTGGATCCCCCAGCCTGGCTGACCTTCCTTCTGTGGTGACCCTGGGCTCCGGGGCTCTCTTGGGATCAGCTGAGCAGCTGTGCAGGAGTCTGTGCAGATTTGAGCAGGACTGGGCGGCACCCCTTCCTCTCCATGTAACTCACCTTTCACCCTGAAGCCAAAAGTCCCACTCCTCAATCGGGTATGTATCTACGCATGAAAGAAAATGTCTGTATTTAGACCCTGCCTCATTCAAAGGGATTGGGTCTCTTGGTCCTCAGGTGGAAGAGCTGTTCAGGCAGCCAGGATGGGAGGGAAGGGGGCTGGGCAAAGCCTGGGGGTCTCACTGCATGCCCAGGGTGCAGGGCCGGGGTCCCCCGCTGCCTCTGTGTTTCTTCTTCTTCTCTGCCAGTGTCCTCTCTGCTCCACCCAAGCAAATGCCAGCAGTCTCAGACCCCAGTCCAAACACACCGCCACATCCTAGAGGGAGGAAGGAATGGGGTAACCAGCGTGGGAGCGGCAAGGACGCAAGGACCACAGCTGCAGGGAACATCGGCCACCACCCAATGGACGAGCTTCAGACATGCTGGCCTTGAGCACCAGCTGCTGGGTCAGACATGCCCCCATGCGGTAAAACACAAACCCTGACAGTGGAAACTGCATGAGAGTGTCTGCCACCCACCCACAGAGGGCGCGCATGCGTGCACACAGAGACATGCACACACCCACACAGACACGTGCACACACCTGCACAGGCACAGGCACACACACATGCACACACAGACACACATGTGCACACACATGCACACAGACAGACACACCAGCACAGACACACAAATGCACACACGTGCAGATGCACAGAGACACACCCACAACCCACACACACATGTGCACACACATGCACAGACACGCACATGCACACACAGAGAGACACCCATGTGCACACACATTCACAGACATGCACATGCACACAGACACATGCACACACACAGACACACATGTGCACACATGCACACACACATGNCCACTCCAGTATTCTTGCCTGGAGAATCCCATGGACAGAGGAGCCTGGTGGGCTGCAGTCTATGGAGTCCCAAAGAGTTGGACATGACTGAGCGACTCACACTTTCACATAAACATTTATTATCTCACATGGTTTCTGTGGATCAGAATTCAGGCCTGGTTAAGACAGTGGTTCAGAGCCGCTCCAGAGACTGCATCAGGTGTTGGTTGGGACTGCGGTCATCTGGAGGCCACATCCAGGTCGCTGGCTCACACAGTGGGCAAGCTGGTCCCTCTCCTGGTGGGAGGCCTTCACAGGGTTGTGCATCCATCCACAAGACTGACACCTCCTTCCAGAATGAGTGATCAGAGGGGTAAAGGCAGAAGCCTCAGTGTCTTCAGATACACCTGGGACATCCAGCACAGTGTCTGCATCGCGCTATTGGTTAGTCAGTGGGGCGGGATCACCGAGGGCATGGAGGCCTAGGGGCCCCAGCAGGTGAAATAACTCTGGAACGGGGAGGGAATATGACTCTGTAGGACTACCTACTTTATAGTTTTCACACCTTTCTTTATCTCATCTTTTTTAAGTGAAACCCTTTTATCAAAACCCCCATATATCACAACCACATTTCAATAAAATTTAAAGCCAACACAAATTGTAAATCAGCTATAATTTCAATAAATATCTTTTTAAATGCTTATATCAGAATCACAGTTTATGTACAAATAAAAATAGGGCCGCCCTAGTTCAAGCCACAGGAGCTGCTGTTTTCCCTCCCAAGCCCTTCATCATCTTCCCCTGCTCCCCAGTCAAGTGGTCCTTGAAGCTTCTCTGGAGGACAAAGAATCCTACCTAGAGAGCGTGTGGGATGGGGCCCTCGGTGGTGGGAACAGCTTTTGGAAAGCAGTGTGGCACAGTCATTGAAATTTAAGTGCACCTGTCCTTTGTCCATCACTTCTCCTTCCATCCATGTGCACTTGCACCTTTCATTGGTGCGTAGAGATGTAAGTACAAGACAAAATTTTAGAAACACTTAAATGCCCACTAATATTGGGCCGCTTGCATAAATGATAAGCTTCCCTGGTGGCTCAGACGGTAAAGCGTCTGCCTGCAGTGCGGGAGGCCCAGGTTCCATTCCTGGGTTGGGAAGATCCCCTGGAGAAGGAAATGGCAATCCACTCCAGCACTCTTGCCTGGAAAATCCCATGGACAGAAGAGCCTGATAGGCTACAGTCCATGGGGTCGTGAAGAAGTCAGGCACGACTGAGCGACTTCACTTCACTTTCACTTTGTATAAATGATAGTACAGCAGGATGCTATGTGCCTATTAAAAAATTAGAAATTTTTATATATACTGACCTGGAGAGATCTATTGTTACTTTTTTTTTTTTAAAAAAAAAGAAACAAGCTGCAGGATACTATGTATAGTTTGACCCTTTATATGTACACATGTAGACTCCATGATCAGGCAGACTTTTCTGGAAGGTGGTACCGTGGTCTCTCTTAGTGGGGAGAGAACAAGGAGCATGTAGGTCCACAGGAGAATCTAGAGGTTTCTGTTTTGTTTGCTGGTTGCACCTTGGGGCACGTGGGATCTTAGTTCCCTGACTCAGGGATCCAGTTCGTGCCCCCTGCAGTGGCATTGCAGTCCTATCGGTGGACTGCCAGGGAGTCCTCAAAAGACTTCCATTTTTAACTTTATACCATTTAATACTTTTTAAGATCACTTTCAACAGCCCTGTGATAATTCACCTTCTTTTAGTGAAGTACAGTTCATATACCATGACATTCTTCATCTTGAAGCGTTCAATTCAATGGTTTTTAGTTCACTTGCAAGGGTATACTACTGTCTCTGCTATCTAATTCCAGAATGAGATGGGTCACTTGGACAATCAGTGTTGTTAGGCAGAACGAGAAAGACCTCAACTGCTAGTTCCCGGTGTCCACACTGGCTTTGATGGGCAGGTCACCAAAGGGACAGCCTGTGGAGGGGCAGTGGTCATCCCTCCCACCCCTTGGACCTCTCCCCACTTTTCAGACTTTGGAAACCCTGGAGACTGCCTCCCACTTCCATCCACAGGGGCTCACATTGTGCATTTTGTTTGCCAGGCACTTGACTGACTCAGGATTTCTCTCCACCAACTGCCGTCATCCCTTTCATTACCGGCGGTCACGTCAGGGATTGTTACCAAGGCCGCCGCTGACATCCTTAGACGCCACGTGTCCACGGACATCTCTGATCGTCCTAGTGGCCGCACCTTGGGTTCGCTAAGCACTGAGCGCAGGGAACCAAGGAATGGTCCATAGACTCAGAGCAACAGGCGGGGGAGGAATTCCTCAACTCAGCCCAGAACCTAGCGCTTCTCCGTTACCGCGGTGAGAGCGGTCAGGAGGACCCCTTTCTTCTGTCTCACTCCACAGGTCCCTCGGATCTTTGAGGCTGTCACCTTCCTTTGCAAGTTTAGTCCTGAACCCGCTGAGAACAATCCAGTCTTCAGGATGGAGGGCTGTCGGGAACCCAGGGTATCCTTGGTCAGACCCTGAGGGGCTGTCTCTTATACACATNTTTCTTCTGTCTCACTCCACAGGTCCCTCGGATCTTTGAGGCTGTCACCTTCCTTTGCAAGTTTAGTCCTGAACCCGCTGAGAACAATCCAGTCTTCAGGATGGAGGGCTGTCGGGAACCCAGGGTATCCTTGGTCAGACCCTGAGGGGTGTGGTGAGTGGCCTTTTCCATCTTGGCTGAGTCTGCCTCTGGAGTCTGGGTTCTTCCTGATGACAGCCACAAACCCCCGGGCCTGAGCTCTCCAGTTCGGGGCTCAACACTTCCCACCAGCCAACATCTTGGGTTCAGCCAAGGACCAACTGTGTGCACATCTCTGAGTCCTGGCCCTGGACCCAGATCCAGCACAAGCCCTGGACCAAGCCTTGGAGCTGTGGATAGTGGGCATCCCTCACTACATTTTCACATTGTCCACTGAGCCCTTAGCGTGGGAACTACTGGAGCACTAAGACGCTCCCTGGAATCACCAAATTCCAACCTTAGTTCCACATTCCTACACCAAGTACATGGGGCTTGCCTGGTGGCTCAGCGGTAAAGAATCCGCCTGAGATGCAGGAGCTGCAGGACACCCAGGTTCAATCCCTGGGTCGGGAAGATCCCCTGGAGGAGGGCATGGCAACGCACTCCAGTGTTCTTGCCTGGAGAATCCCATGGACAGAGGAGCCTGGCGGGCTACAGTCCACGGGGTCACAGAGACATGACTAAAGTGACTAAGCACACACACCAAGTATATGAAGGTGCTTGGGTTCATAATCCTGACGTGCCCAGGGTCTGGCCTGATGTCTCACTGAGCAAACCGAGAGAGAAAGCGACCACTGCCTGGGGCTATCTGACCCGCGGACAGACCGTGTGCCCTTTACGAACGCCACACGGCATGTAATTAAATCTCAGAACCTGTGAGGCTCATACACTTACTTCAGTGGACTCTGAGTCATCCTGATGCCTGTTTGCAGAATCTCAGCAGAAAATGTACTCAAGGAAACAGAGAAAAAGGGACTCCAAGCAAAATGTAAAGTCAGTGAAACAAAATGTTTTTGCTTATTTGTCTTCCAACCAGAAAGACCCCAGAAGCCCTAACCGATCTTATATGTTTTTCAGGAGTTTTGTATCAATTCAAGGGTAGCGATCACCTCAGACAAATTCGTGTCTAAGAGGCATAGAATTTGCCCTGTTGTTTTAATGCAGACAGAAGAGAAACCAGAATACATAACTAAAATTTAAGTATTATCAAATTGATTTCAGTTTGCTTTGGTTATTTTACTTCCTTATCTTCACAGTTAAGGGAAATCAAGGGAAAACATTCAAGGGAAAATTTGGGTCCCTGGACCCCATCAAAGTGGGCTGCTGGTTTTCCACATCCTCCTTTTCAAGATTGTGTTTGCCCATCACTGATAATTTAGACGATACCTTTTCTTTAACCTAAAAGCGTGCAGGCTCTCTCTGCTCCTACACAGAAAAATGTGAGCCAGTTCAGTGGTGAATTGCTTATTATATCTTTTTTTCTAAATTAAAAATGAAGAAACAGGAGTTGAGGTGCTATAGGAATGGAAGTCCTCAAAATTGCTTTTGTATGCAGAGGGGAGGGCCTCTGGATCCCCCAGCCTGGCTGACCTTCCTTCTGTGGTGACCCTGGGCTCCGGGGCTCTCTTGGGATCAGCTGAGCAGCTGTGCAGGAGTCTGTGCAGATTTGAGCAGGACTGGGCGGCACCCCTTCCTCTCCATGTAACTCACCTTTCACCCTGAAGCCAAAAGTCCCACTCCTCAATCGGGTATGTATCTACGCATGAAAGAAAATGTCTGTATTTAGACCCTGCCTCATTCAAAGGGATTGGGTCTCTTGGTCCTCAGGTGGAAGAGCTGTTCAGGCAGCCAGGATGGGAGGGAAGGGGGCTGGGCAAAGCCTGGGGGTCTCACTGCATGCCCAGGGTGCAGGGCCGGGGTCCCCCGCTGCCTCTGTGTTTCTTCTTCTTCTCTGCCAGTGTCCTCTCTGCTCCACCCAAGCAAATGCCAGCAGTCTCAGACCCCAGTCCAAACACACCGCCACATCCTAGAGGGAGGAAGGAATGGGGTAACCAGCGTGGGAGCGGCAAGGACGCAAGGACCACAGCTGCAGGGAACATCGGCCACCACCCAATGGACGAGCTTCAGACATGCTGGCCTTGAGCACCAGCTGCTGGGTCAGACATGCCCCCATGCGGTAAAACACAAACCCTGACAGTGGAAACTGCATGAGAGTGTCTGCCACCCACCCACAGAGGGCGCGCATGCGTGCACACAGAGACATGCACACACCCACACAGACACGTGCACACACCTGCACAGGCACAGGCACACACACATGCACACACAGACACACATGTGCACACACATGCACACAGACAGACACACCAGCACAGACACACAAATGCACACACGTGCAGATGCACAGAGACACACCCACAACCCACACACACATGTGCACACACATGCACAGACACGCACATGCACACACAGAGAGACACCCATGTGCACACACATTCACAGACATGCACATGCACACAGACACATGCACACACACAGACACACATGTGCACACATGCACACACACATGCACACGTGCACACACACGTGCAGCATGCACACACACACATGCACACATGCACACACCCCCGTACAGACACACACACGCACACACAGACACATGCACACAAATGCGCACACACACAGACACACACGCACAGACACACATACCCTTTTCTCTGACTCACAGCATTTTTCGCCAGTGGGTAACTGAAACCAAATGCCTCCCATTGCACACTCTGGGAGCACACAACTCCTAAAGGGAAATGCCCTAGTGCTTACACAGTTAAACTATGTCGTCATTAAAAAAAAGGTTTTGAAGGCTGATGCATTGACAGTTTACAAAGGGAGATGTGAACACCTGTCTTTCTCCCAGTTATTCACCGTAATGTCCTCCTGTTGCCATAGATACGGAGCCACGGAGGGTGGCAGAGTCCTTCTCAGAGATCCCTCCACGCCACCAGCCCCAGGTAGACTGGAGGGTGTGTGGAAGCAGGGAATTCAGGGGCCACAGTGAAACCCCCACTCCAGCTTCTCTGTTTCCAGCTGGACATCAGGGGACTTGCAAATGTGGACTCATACAAGGTTGGCAAAAGCAACAGGCTTAGAGGAACTGGTCCCAACTTGAACTAGGGCGTCCCCCCCCAACTCTTGGCTCCCCCAAACCCGCAAGCCCTCACTCACCTGGCAAAAGCCCACTGCTCTCCTCCAAAGGCAGAAACAGCCGTGGATTTTAAGACCTGAGATGATGCATCACTGTGGCTGTAACACTGGACTGAATCTTGTTCTGTATTCTATGTATCATATTCTCTGAGATAAAAAGGCATTTCAGAGCAAAACAAGCACCAAACTCTGGGCAAGTTAAGAGCTGCTGGAGTTACATACGCGGGGAAGAGCAAAGTTCTCCAAGATGGTGTGGTCAAATGAACAGGAAGGTTTCCAAAGAACAGGGGCGAGAAAGAACGAGTAAGTTCAGAAGCCGGTGGTCCGGGTGAATGTGGACCCCAAGGTCCAATTCTGAGGTTTGCTTTGAGCTGCAAACTTCATCACTTTGTTCAAAACCCCCAGAGTTGTGGGTTCATAATAAATGTATTGCTTTGATCACCCCTTCCAGCTTGCTTCTTACTCTTCTGTCTGCTTGATTGAGTCCAGGACTATGTATTTATGGAGTTCAGATTTTCCCTTTGAAGTAATGGAAATGTTTAGGAAAGAGTAGCGGTGACGGCTGCCTGACCCTGTGAATGTAACATCACTGACTGTGCATTTAAAAATGGCAAAACAGCACCTTTTACATTTATGTGTCTCGCCACCACAGGAAAAGAAATTTAAGTAGCTACTCAGAAGTCTAACACACACACACACACACATCTACACATCATATATGTATGTATTTTCATTTAAAAATAGAAACAGAAAAGAAAAACAGAATTGCATTGTTATCATGTATTTTGTTAAATCCAGGTGATAGTGACCACTTTTTTTCCCCCCTGAACAGTTATTAAGAATAAAATGAATCGATTTACTTAAACAAACAAACTCAAGTTACCCTTTGGGCGCCCTGGTTGGAAACAAACAACAGAAGGCAGTGTTTGCCGCAGGAGCTTCACTTTCTGGTGTGGTTTAAGGTCTGGGAGGCTGTATCACCAAGGGGCCCCGGAGTGGAGATGGGTAAGGTGTCAGGTGTCTGGTCCAGTTGCCCCATCACCTGGGCGTCTAATGCAGTCATCTCTGAAGGATGGCATCCAAGGTACCCAGAGCTGCCCTCAGTAGAGGCCAGCTTCACCTGGGCCTGGTCAGTACTCTTAGAGGATCCGAAGAGGCAGTGGTGGGGGAGGGGAGGTGAGCATATGGGGCAGCCTTGCTGTCCACAGAGTCTGGGGAAATCTGACACATGGTTTGCACCTAGGCTGGTGTCTCTCTGACATCTGGGTGGAGTATCAGAGATCTACTTTCACTCTTTCCACCATCTCTCTTCCAAAAAGAAGCAGAGAAAGCATTTGCTATGTGTGGTTAGACGGTTAAGCTGACAGAATTTGAATGTTCGACTAGACACCACGACATTCTCCATGGAGACTGGCACAGTGTCCATCACTAGTAAAGAAAGTGAGGATGAACATCCCAACAGAAGAGAGATTGTGCTGGTTATAATTCTCCCCTTCACATTCCTGGGTGTTCACAGAGGCTCTTTCTACGAGTTTATCTTAAAGATGCCCCTTGTGAATGTGACTATTTGTGTATGTGGACATTACTGAAAAGGCTGAAGTGTGACCAATTCTTCTTTCCATTGAGTGTGGGGATTCTTAAAACCAGAGAATTTGCTTGGAGAACAAGATCCACCCATGTAATGCCTTGCTCTGTGAGGCTGCACATGGCCCCACTGAGTGTAGCAATTTCACTTGATAGTTAAAAAAGTAAGACCAGCCCTTGGCTTTCACATGGCAACTCAACGCTGATGAACTTAGATCAGGACAGGGTGTTTCATGGTGTATGGCCATTTGTCTTGTTATTATGAATTGTTACAAATGCTGAAAATACAGATGGATGGATGGATGGATGCACTGGGAAAGCTTGATAGATTAGACACTGAGTTTTTTAACAGACATAATGAATTTTACTTGTAGTTTTCAAAACAGGCCATCTTTGCTTCTTTTAAAAAGTTCCTAACAATTCAATCAGTATTAATAACAATGGAAACAAATACATATATACCACATTGGAGCCAGTGGAGAAGCATTCAGACCACACATTTCCAGCCGCATTTTGTGAGCTAGGAGAACTTGCTAAAAAGCAATGTTTTAAGAAAGTAGAAATCTTTTCCAAAATTACAATTAAAGTCTACTTTTGTGGTCAACTTCATTTAAATTCCTGATTTAGGGGGAAATGAAAAGGCAAATCCCACTCCAGTACTCTTGCCTGGAAAATCCCATGGATGGAGGAGCCTGGTAGGCTGCAGTCCATGGGGTCGCTGAGGGTCAGACACCACTGAGCGACTTCACTTTCACTTTTCACTTTCATGCATTGGAGAAGGAAATGGGAACCCACTCCAGTGTTCTTGCCTGGAGAATCCCAGGGACGGGGGAGCCTGGTGGGCTGCCGTCTATGGGGTCGCACAGAGTCGGACACGACTGAAGNGGCTGCAGTCCATGGGGTCGCTGAGGGTCAGACACCACTGAGCGACTTCACTTTCACTTTTCACTTTCATGCATTGGAGAAGGAAATGGGAACCCACTCCAGTGTTCTTGCCTGGAGAATCCCAGGGACGGGGGAGCCTGGTGGGCTGCTGTCTATGGGGTTGCACAGAGTTGGACACAACTGAGGTGACTTAGCAACAGCAACAGATTTTAGGCCTCTTTAGAAATTACCTGTATAACTGAATATATCTTAAGAGTTCAGATACATTTATAGCAATTTAATATATGAGGCCTTACTTTGAAAACAAAGGTCGTTATGTAAATGACAGAAGTGAAATTCTATTAGACACAGATGAATCCTCGTGTAGAAGCTTTCCAAAGTGTTAATGGATAGGCTTATTATTTTTGTTAAAAATAGATTTTATGCTTTGTCTTTTCTAATTAAAAGATATATTCTTGTTAATTCACATGCAAAAAAAAGGATGCATATACTTGAATTTAACATTAAAATTGATACACTATGTAAGCTATTTTGTACAAATTTCTTGCACAAACTATTTATCCCAGGATGAGAAAGCAAAGAAGGTGATTAAGGTGAGAAGTTGTGGTTTATCACAGCAGTCACCAGACTGAGAAAGTGGTTTGCACAAGCCTCTCAACCTTCTTAAGGGAAGGATGGATTGGGTCCTGAGGATCCCTCAAAACACTAACTGTTTGATTCCAAAATGGGTCAAATGAGGAGGGCTGGTGATTTTCACTAGAGTGGATATGTCCACAGCTATACCTCTGTGTGGACTTCCCTGGTAGCTTAGACAGTAAAGCATCTGTCTACAACTCGGGAGACCTGGGTTCAGTCCCTGGGTCGGGAAGATCCCCTGGAGAAGGAAATGGTGATCCACTCCAGTACTATTGATTAGAAAATCCCATCGACAGAGGAGCTTGGTAGGCTACAATCCATGGGGTCGCAAAGAGTTGGACACGACTGAGCGACTTCACTTCACTATATCTCTGTGTGCATGCGTGTGCACGTGTGCATGTGTGTGTGTGTGCGCATGTGTGTATCAGTGTGTGTGTGTGTGTGTGTGTGTGAGAGAGAGGGGGCAGACTTGCCTACTTTTTCCATAAGGCCTTAGATTCGTTATGATTCAATGTAACTCCTTAACTAAAATCACTACTGACACCCTGGGCAGAAGTAATAGTAAATAATGAAAATAAAGTTGAAAACAGTTTTGCTTTGTTTTTTGTTCTTTGTTTAAATCAAGAGCATGATTTACAGTTTAGTAACAGATCAAAGGAGAAAACTAGATGGGTAACTATGAATTATTTTTAAGTCCATGAGCCCCTTCAAGACAAGTCTTGTGTCTTTCCTTTATACTAAATCTTAAGATTCATATTAACCCTTCACCAACGTTTGAATGTTTTGATGGACTGGTTCAAACTTGGGAAAGGAGTACATCAAGGCTGTATATTGTCACGTTGCTTATGTAACTAACATGCAGAGTTCAGTTCAATTCAGTCGCTCAGTCGTGTCCAACTCTTTGCGACCACATGAATCGCGGCACGCCAGGCGTCCCTGTCCATCACATCTCCGAGAGTTCACTCAAACTCACGTTCATCAAGTCAGTGATGCCATCCAGACATCTCATCCTCTGTCGTTCCCTTCTCCTCCTGCCCCCAATCCTTCCCAGCATCAGAGTCTTTTCCAATGAGTCAACTCTTTGCATGAGGTGGCCAAAGTACTGGAGTTTCAGCNAGAAGGGGATGACAGAGGATGAGATCATTGGTTGGTTTCACCAACTAGATGGACATGAGTTTGAGCAAGTTCTGAGAGTTGGTGAGGGACAGGGAAGCTGGCGTGCTGTAGTCCATGGGGTCGCAAAGAGTTGGAAATGACTGAGCAACTGAATTGAAATGAATGTTTAAAATGTAGACTGATGGATGGATGCACACGCACAGGTTAGAAGAGGAATAAAACCCAGATTTGATTGATCAGTGGTACTCTACAGACGGAAAGGAAATTTCCATTGAATATAGAGTTAAGTAAGTGGTGTCAAAGGCTTCCCTGGTGGCTTAGTGGTAAAGAACCCGCCTGGGAATGCAGGATATGCAAGAGATGCGGGTTCAATCCCTGGGTCGGGAAGATTCCCTGGAGAACCCATTCTAGTATTCTTGCCTGGAAAATCCCATGGACTGAGGAAACTGGTGGGCTACCATCGATGGGATCACAAAGAGTCAGACACAAGTTAGGGACTGAATAACATCAACAAAAGCAGTATCAATGTACTTAGCAACAGTTTTCAAAGTACGACCTTTTACACATGCAAAGAAGAAGGAAAAAAAAACTAGGGCATTTGTCATAGTGCACATTCCTGGGATACTCTTTAGATTTCCTCAGTTAGAACTGTACAGCAGGGTCCAGGAACATGCATTTTAAAAAACAGTTCACTTTTTATGAAAGCAATATCTCTCTGTGTGTTTTTTTAAGTCAAGCAGTATAAAAGGATCTTAAAAGGCAACAGTCTTGAGTCCCACCCCTACTGACCCAAGCCCACATACCACTTCCTACTTCTGCTTGTTTTTAATTTTTACCATGGTTCCCTATCCCACTTAGAGCTTAGAGCAACATTTTTTGATTGAAGCATTTAGGTCATTATCTATTTCTGCTCTAAGAAAGAGACTTTTCGTTTAATTCTATTAGTTACATATGAATCTGTTAATAGTTTTCATTAAGCATTCGGGTATTCTATTTATCTCAAACATTGATAATATTTATGCTTGGTTCTCTTTTTTTTTTATTGTGTTGGTTTCTGCCGTACCTCACAGTGAATCAGCCAAAGGTATAAGTGTAATCCCTCCCTCTTGAAGCCCCTCCCAAGTCCCAGCCCATCCCACCCTCTAGGTTGTCTCAGAGCAGCGGTAGAGCCCCCTGCATCCTACAGCAAGTTCCTGCTGGCTGCCTAATTTTACACATGGTTGTGTACACACGTCAGTGTTGCTCTCTCAATTCGTCCCACCTTCTCCTCCCCTCACTGAGCCCACAAGTCTGTTCTCTACGCCTGCATCTCCACTGCTGCCCTCAGCTAGATTCGTCAGGATCACCTTTCTAGACTGAAATGTGTATTTTCAGACGCTAAGTGTAGCAAAGGTGAAAGTCACACATGAAGAGTGTCACAAAACCAAGGAAATAACACATCTTCTGTATGTTTATGATGTTTTCAGTTTCTGTGCCACAGGGTAACTGAGAGAAGCAGAAATAGGGAAAAGAAGTCTCCCACAGGGTGACCCTGCATAGACATGGAGGGAAAACTCACAACTCACACTGCTTCCCCAAGAACAGAGTGAACGAGCCATCCCATGCTGCAGCATTGGAAATCTGTCTCTTGGCCTACAGACACCCTGGGTAATTCTTTGAGGATTACATTAGCAATGTCTGACATTTCCATATGGGGGAATAGTGAATAATTTTATGAAATGGTACTCTCTTTGACAGAAAATGCATCTCAAACATTTTAATACAATATGAATGGAAATTACACAGAAACCCCACAGTCTGTTTCCATCAGCAATAGCGAGGGCATTCATGTCAGGAGACTGGAAATGTATTTCAATACAAATGCCTAGGGGCTCGGCACATTTTGTACATTTAAATTTTAAAAAGGCGTAGGTGTAGGTTCAACATGAATCACTAGAATTACAGTGCAGCTTACGGAATCTGTGCATCTCAGTGAGGGAGTCCTTGAAGCCGATGACTTTAACAGCAGTGTGTGCGGGCCAAGCTGCAGACTCTCCATTCATCCGCGGAACACTCAGGGGTGCAGGGCACACCTTCAGCATCTCCTCTGGGCCACTCCCTGCGAGACGAGCGTGGTGTCGGGAACGCATCCATCACACCTCCCTCCACCCCCACTGTCTTCATTCCTCCCTTGTTCAGTCTATACAGTTGCCAGGTCCCACTCAGCTGAAATGGTGTGTCTGTCAACGGTGACAATACAGAGGGTCAAACATGATGTCGTTACGTAACGCTGGAGATGAAAAGGCGCGTGCACACTTAGAAAATGTGATGCTGCCCCTTCAAGACCACTGTGACACAGACTCCACAGGGAACGTTTCCAAAGATTAAAAGATGGGTGCATTGGAAGTGGAAAATTTTCTTTGTGGTGTGCCAACCCAAATATCCAATGAGATATGCAAACAGGGGACGAAATTCCATCTCTCCCAAATGCTCCAACTCTCCTCTTATTTCAAGAATATAGAAATTCTTTTGACACAGGTAACTCTCTGAGGGTGTTCCCCTGTCTGTAGATTTGCAGTACTCGCTCTTTTCAAGGCTGATGGACATGTACCTGGAGTGCGGCTGCCGTGTCCAGCGCCATCATCGTCTGTATCCATGTCGTGCTGGTTTACTGTTCCCTGTACTTATTAAATATTTTGCATAACATCATGCCTATCTCCGACACTTATTTAAATCAAATGAAGTCATTGAAACTATGATTTATTGAATGAGACATGGTTCAATAATTTGGAGGACCCGTAAATTAAGTCCTTAATTTATATCATCACGTGGTATTCACTCAACTGAAGATAAAGAAATGGACCCAGGCCCCTGACCTCCAAGGGGCACGTGGGTCAGAGCCTGAGTGTCTTTCACTCGCGCTCTCACCCCTCGCTCACAGTCTCGGAGTCCTCACCCATTTCACTGGAGGGCTTCTGCATTACTTCCACTTTGAATGTCAGTTCTGCCTCCTCCACAGCCAGACCTTGCTGACATCAAAACTGAGAAAAGGAAGCCTTTCCACATAAGCGTTCAGGCACGGGCTGTTGCAAAAGCAGTTTATTTCCACATTTAGAATGAGTGAAGCTTATCATGAAGCCACTGACTGGCTACAGACAAAACTAGAAAGGGGCGTCTCCTGTGACTGCATTCACAGACATGGGCGCTTCCTGAGGGCTCTCACCCTGGAACAAGACGTGGTCTCTGCAAGCTGGACCCTTTCCCGAGGTCAGAGACAAAGATGAAAGGAAGTTTGGCAAAGGTGACACAGAGCACACGGCCGGAAGGGCTGAAGATGGTCAGCCCAGCAAGGGAAAGGCCTGAGGGACATCATGATGGCAAATTCAAGGAAGGAGATCTGACTTATTTTACAAGCTTTCAGGTGGGAGCTGGGAAGCAGGATGTGGACACCCATGGAAGTCACCTTGAGGTTGGTTTTAGATTAATGTACGTTCACAATTTGAAAAATGAAGACTTTTAAGTTGAAGCTTGTTTTCTGTGGCCTGGAGAATTCTGTCCCTGCACTTGATTAAGTCCAGGCCGGGAGTGCTTGGCGGGACTGCAGAGCACAGCTTGATCTGTGTTTGTGTTACATGGGCTCCTGATCTTGAGATCCCAGGAATCTAAACTGTGTGCAAAGAAGGATGCTAATTTTTTCAACCTGATTCCCTTGTGCTCAAGACCTGCCATCCGCTGAAGGGTTCACATCACTTCTTGAGTTATGGGTGGCCATTTGGAAAGCCTGTTAGCCATCAGCCGCTTTACAATGGGAAGAAAAGAAGCTGTTCACTCATCCCACAGAGAATTAGCAAGCACCTACTCTGTGCCAGGCACTGTTCTAGCCTCTTGGATTACATCTGTGAACAAAACAGACAAATATCCCTCCTCTCGTGGGTCTTACCGTCTTAACAGGATGGTGAAGACAATACTCAGTTGACTAGAGAAAAAGTAAGCTGTATCGTGTTCCAAGAGCTGGGAGGAAGGAGTGGAGGAGGAACCAGTGCACGGGGTTGCAAGTGTGGAGGAGGCGTGACAGGGAGGGTGACAGATGGGGAGGATGAGGAGGCCGTGGGTCCCCTTGCAGGTGAGTCTGTGGACACCGGAACTCGCCCACTTCCCTTGTTTTGGTGCTAGTCACTGTCACTAGCCTTACTAGCAGTGGCCCAAATAAAGAGCAAAAGTGAGCAGTTGGAGCTTCACTTTTGTCACTCTTGGGTTTTCTTCCCAGGTATTTGCTGTAAGTCAGCATGAGCTTGAGTAGAGAGCAAGCAAAGAGAAGAAAGAATTGCAGGTAAATCACGGATGGAGAGACTCACTCTGTCCACTGAGCTGCTGCTCTACAGTGTCCTGAGAAGTTCAGCCTGGAGACCAGCCCCACAAGAGGATGAAGAGATGTGTCAGAGTGCAACTCTGGCCCAGCAAACTAGCCCCACACGTTTGGAAGCAATTTCGCAGCATGCACCGGTGCTATAAAAAACACTCATCTCTTTGGGTCTTTTCATCTTAACGTTTAAATATTTGCACTGTGTCATAAGAGATAGGAATGCCAGACCACCTTACGTGCCTCCTGAGAAATCTGTATACGGTCAAGAAGCAACAGTTAGAGCCAGACATGGAACAATAGACTGGTTCCAAATTGGGAAAGTAGTATGTCAAGGCTGTGTATTGTTACCCTGCTTATTTAACTTATATGCAGAGTACATTATGTGAAAACTGGGCTGGATGAAGTGCAAGCTGGAATCAAGATTGCCTGGAGAAATATCAATAACCTCAGATATGCAAATGACACCACCCTTATGGCAGAAAGCAAAGAGGAACAAAAGAGCCTCCCGATGAAAGTGAAACAGGAGAGTTAAAAAGCTGGGTTAAAACTCAACATTCAAAAAACTAAGATCATGGCGTCCCATCAGTTCATGGCAGATAGATGGAGAAACAACGGAAACAGTGACAGACTATTTTCTTGGGCTCCAAAACCACTGCAGACAGTGACTGCAGCCATGAAATTAAAAGACACTTGCTCCTTGGAAGAAAAGCTATGACCAACCTAGACACCATATTAAAAAGCAGAGACATTACTTTGCTGACAAAGGTCCATATAATCAAAGCTATGGTTTTTCCAGTAGTCATGTGTGGATATGAAAGTTGGACTGTAAAGAAAGCTGAGTACCAAAGAACTGATTCTTTTGAACTGTGATGTTGGAGAAGACTCTTGAGAGTCCTTTGGACTGCAAGGAGATCCAACCAGTCCATCCTAAAGAAAATAAGTTCTGAATATTCATTGGAAGGACTGATGCTGAAGCTTAAACTCCAATACTTTGGCCACCTAATGCAAAGAACTGACTCATTGGAAAAGACCCTGATGCTGGGAAAGATTGAAGGCGGGAGGAGAAGGGGACAACAGACGATGAGATGGTTGAATGGCATCATCAACTCAATGGACATGAGTTTGAGCAAGCTCTGGGAGTTGGTGATGGACAGGGAAGCCTGGTGTGTTACAGACCATGGGGTCACAAATTGTTGGACCCGACTGAGTAAACTGATATCATTAAAAGGGCTTCCCAGGTAGCACAGTAGTAAAGAATCTGCCTGCCAAGCAGGAGACCTGGATTCGATCCCTGGGTCAAGAAGATCCCCTGGAGAAGGAAATGGTAACCTACTCCAGTATTCTTGCATGGAAGTGCTTCTGAAGTGAAAGTTGCGCAGTCGTGTCCAACTCTTAGCGACCCCGTGAACTGTATAGTCCACGGAATTCTCCAGGACAGAATACTGGAGTAGGTAGCTTTTCCCCTCCAGGGAATCCCTTCCCAACCCAAGGATTGAACCCAGGTTTCCTGCCTTGCAGGTAGATTCTTTACCAGCTGAGCCACAAGGGAAGCCCAAGAATACTGGAGATTTTCCTTGTCTGGAGAATCCTTGCCTGAAAGATTCTTGCCTGGAGAATCCCATCAACAGAGGAGCCTGGCAGGCTACAGTCCATGGGGTCGAAAAGAGATGGACATGACTTGGACAGTAAACATCAATGACATAGCATTATACAGGGCATGAAAGGGGAAGAGTGAAAAGAGTTAGTCACTCCGCTGTCTCATTAGGATAGCTATTGTTAGTTTTCCTCCCCCGAACGTGGTGTTACATAGCTGGATATATCCACTGACTCACCTACTCCTCAGAAAGTTGAATTAAAATTTTACCTTTGTCATTCTGATAGGTGAAAATTCACATCCAGCCCTCTTACCGTGTGTTTCTTTGATTGTCCTTGAACCTCACTGTCGTTTGTCTGCTTCCAGGGACTAGTCATCCGTGTGTTTTGTATCTCTGTCTCGAGTCGCCTTGTTTTTCTTGACCTTTTGACCTTTATATATGAGGGAGATCAAAACTTTATCTGGATAAATTCCACATTTTTTTTCCCATTTTTTTTTTAAGATATCTTTGGCCAAATTAATTATTTTTTCCTTTATATTTTCACGATCTTCATCTTGGTTAATGAACAACAATAAAACCTTCTCCACCCCTCAAATTAAGGTAATCGCTTCTAGTTTGGGCTTCCCTGGTGACTCAGACAGTAAAGACTCTATCTGCAATGTGGGAGATCTGAGTTTGATCTCTGAGTCAGGAAGATCTCCTGAAGAAGAAATGGCAACTCACTCCAGTATTCTTGCCTGGGAAATGCTATGGACAGAGGAGCCTGGTGGGCTAGAGTCTGTAGGGTCACAAAAGAGTTAGACATGACTCAGTGACTAAACAACAATCAAGGGTTACCCCTCTGATTTCAAATAGAATCTTTATTGTGCACTTTAAGCCTAAAGCTGAGCACAGGTTTATTTCTGTACCATCCATTGTCTTGCCCACAGCACCCTGCACACTGCCCCATCTCTCTGCACACTGGAACTGTCTCGCTGACCTGCTGGAGCCGGGCCACCCAAGGCCTGCGTCTCCTGTGCTCACTCTTGTCTAAGCTGCACGACATTCTTGCTTTCCAGTTGACTGGATTTTTCAACACAAAAATGAGACTTGGGTTGAACTTGCAGAGAGAGGTTAATTTGGGGAGCATGGACTGCTCTATGTACTGAATTTTCTCATGTGAGCACAAACTATAGCTCTTCATGCTTTTCAGGCGTGTATTTTCCAGTATAATCATTTGGTTTAATGCATATACACTTTTCATTGTGTTCAGTATCAGCTGTGATACAGTCCTCCATGCTCTTGTGAATCATTATACATAAAAATATGATAGAATTTTACCTTCATATGTATGTAAAGAGATAAATTTATAGACATTTCTCTAAACACTATTATACTTTGGCTAAATTTTTGGACTTTTCTAAGTCCACAGCCGTATAATCTGTTCAAAAGGACAATATTAACTTTTAATCTTCAGTATTTTCACATCATTTTTTTCTTGTAATGATAACTGAACCCCCCACATCACAGTAATACTACTAGGGCTTGCTGGCTCTCTCTTGTATCTTCAATCACTTTCTAGAAATATTTCTAATTTTAATGAATA
Source organism: Neotragus moschatus (assembly GCA_006410615.1). NCBI lineage: Eukaryota > Metazoa > Chordata > Mammalia > Artiodactyla > Bovidae > Neotragus > Neotragus moschatus. The sequence goes on from SJYA01002784.1 coordinate 195,837, forward strand.
AAAGGTCTTCATCAGAAATGGCTGTGAAATTTTAATTGTTATTTTAATGTCTATCTAAAGGATCATAACATTTATCTCCTTTAATATGTAAATGTAGTGAAATAGTATTGCTTTCTGAGAATAAAACCTACTTGGTTATGGCGCATTGCTTTTTAATACACTANCTTGTATCTTCAATCACTTTCTAGAAATATTTCTAATTTTAATGAATAAAAGGTCTTCATCAGAAATGGCTGTGAAATTTTAATTGTTATTTTAATGTCTATCTAAAGGATCATAACATTTATCTCCTTTAATATGTAAATGTAGTGAAATAGTATTGCTTTCTGAGAATAAAACCTACTTGGTTATGGCGCATTGCTTTTTAATACACTACAGATTTCTTAGGCTCCTATTTTAAATTAAAATTTTTGCGTTAATTTTTCAAAAGAGATATTGATCTAAAGTGTTCCCTCTTTCTGCTTTCTGTTTGTTCACTTTGATCTCTTTATGAAATGTTTTCATATAGCATGTACTTCTAAAATGAATTGTTCTGCTCTGAGATTATTTAAAGAATTGAGAAACTACCTGTTTCTTGGGTTTATTGGAATTTTCCTTTAAAACTACTAGACTTATCTTGCATATACATTTTTCGTTTTGTTATGGCTTTTGGTAATTTTTTATATTACCAATATTATTTCTAGAAATAATGAGGAGAAGGCAATGGCACCCCACTCCAGGACTCTTGCCTGGAAAATCCCATGGACAGAGGAGCCTGGTGGNGAACTGTGGTGCTGGAAAAGACTCTTGAGAATCCCTTGGACTGCAAGGAGATCCAACCAGTCCATTCTGGAGGATATCAGCCCTGCGATTTCTCTGGAAGGAGTGACGCTAAAGCTGAACCTTCAGCACTTTGGCCACCTCATGCGAAGGGTTGACTCTTTCGAAAAGATCCAGATGCTGGGAGGGACTGGGGGCAGGAGGAGAAGGGGACAACAGAACATGAGATGGTTGGATGGCATCACTGACTCGATGGACGTGAGTTTGGGTGAACTCCGTGAGTTGGTGATGGACAGGGAGGCCTGGCGTGCTGCAATTCTTGGGGTTGCAAAGAGTCGCACACGACNCCAGATGCTGGGAGGGACTGGGGGCAGGAGGAGAAGGGGACAACAGAACATGAGATGGTTGGATGGCATCACTGACTCGATGGACGTGAGTTTGGGTGAACTCCGTGAGTTGGTGATGGACAGGGAGGCCTGGCGTGCTGCAATTCTTGGGGTTGCAAAGAGTCGCACACGACTGAGCAACTGAACTGAACTGAGGACTAAAAATATTGATATAATGCTAGTAAGTCATGTTGGTTTGTGTGGTTGTCACATAGGATTCACAGGAGACTTAAATTCACAGGTGTCGACGTAAAAGATTAATTCTCCTGAGCTCCTTCATGAATCTATACCATGAGTATGTCCCTGAGGGGATGGCAAGGATGACGGGCATCATTCTCTGCTTCAACTCATGGATTTCTAAGCACTGCTCACAATACAGATCTGATTTTCAACATTAGTATTCTTTCCGTGTCCTTGAACAGCATTTGTTTTTCTGTTCAGTTCAGTTCAGTCGCTTGGTTCTGTCTGACTCTGCGACCCCAGTGAACCGCAGCACTCCAGGCCTCCCTTTCCATCACCAACTCCCGGAGTTCACTCACACTCCTGTCCATTGACTTGGTGATGCCATCCAACCATCTCATCCTCTGTCGTCCCCTTCTCCTCCTGTCTTCAATCTTTCCCAACATCAGGATCTTTTGAAATGAGTCAGCCCTTAGCATCAGGTGGCCAAAATATTGGAGTTTCAGCTTCAACATCAGTCCTTTCGATGAATATCCAGAATTGATTTCCTTTAGTATGGACTGGCTGGTTGGATTTCCTTGCAGTCCAAGGGACTCTCAAGTGTCTTCTCCATCACCACAGTTCAAAAGCATCCATTCTTCTGCACTCAGCTTTCTTTATAGTCCACCTATATATTCTGTATACAGAAGAAAAACATTCATGAGCATAAAACTTGTTCACATAAAACAAGTGTATGAATTCTTATCTTCCCGACCTAGGGATCAAACCCACATCACTTCCATCCCCTGCCCTGGCAGGCAGATTATTTACCAATGGTGCCACCTAGGAATTGATATACATTTCAAGAACCACTGCCAGCAGCTTCTCCTGCTCATGACCGAAGTAGGAGAAAGAACACTGGAAGAAGTACTCGTAGCATATTATTTAGTCAAGGAACTGTTCTACTGGGTACTCCAGTTATTACTGGGGCAAGTCAGTTCCTCCAATGATGATAGGTATAACTGAAACATTCTTACAAATTCATGGGATGTGATGTTTACATGATAAATGTGTTCATCTTATGCTACTGCTTCAGCTATGCGTACTTTAGCCTGAAGGACTGCACTTTAAGGGATGCCTACTATTCCAGTTCAAGCAACAGATACTGAAGTGCAGATCATTTTGTCCTTTTTTGAAAAGGATCAGTGGTTTGTCAACATATGTAACATGCCAGGGCAAGCCTTGGCATGCAACTCTAAAATCAGGTTAGGCCCTTGTTTTGCCAAGCCTTGTGATAAAATACAAATCAAAAAAAGAAAAATAGCAACAATTTTGTCGGGACTTCCTCACCTTTTCTTTCTGGATGGCAGGAAGCAGGCACTGAGGCCAGATGACTGCAGGATTTAATTGTGAGCTAAAATTGGGTGGGGTGGAAGCTCATCACTCTGGTGAGAATGTGGATCAATTAAACCGTCTGACTTTCACTCACTTAGTGTACATAGAGTTCTATCATCCTTCATTAAGGAATTCAGTAAGTTCTACTTCCTTACACCTTCACAATCTCTTGGTTTGTATGAATGTCCTTCCTAGTCCAGCACTTAGACAATGAGTGTTACAGGTCGTAATAGTGCATAAATGATGATGAGCAATGACAGGAAGTTTATTTCTTCTCTGTCTGACTTCTCTACTACTTCTATAGAACCAAGCAGCGAAATATACTTACGGATGTGAATATCTTAGTGGCGTGTATTAATGCATGTTGACTAGTACTATGATAACTCATAGTGTTGGCACAATAATTATCATGGTATTATGTCTTTTTCAGGAGAAGGGAATGGCAATCCACTCCAGTATTCTTGCCTGCAGAATCCCATGGATAGAGGAGCTTGGTGGACTATAGTCCACGGGTGGCAAAGAGTCGGACACGACTGAGCGAATTCACTTTCACTTATGTCTTTTTCATATGTTCCTTTTGAGATTCTGTTCCCTTATACGTTATCATCAGATATTCCATACACTTTCCTAAACTTTACAGTAGGTCCTTGTGGTTTCTTTCATATATACTATTCAGTTCAGCTCAGTCNTGGTAAAGGTTTAAATCCATCCCTATCAGTATCTCTGAGAGGATGAGATGACTAGACAATGCATCGCTGATTCCAATTTCCCAGGCAAACGAGGGATCCTCGTCCTGAAGCTACGTCATTCCTTCTGAAGAGAGGTCGGCACTGAGCAGAGGAAACAGCTCCGGAGATGTTTGGAGAGGCACAAGGAGGCATCTTCATTCTGTCACACAGAGAGGTCTGGTCTCGGTGAATTCCTGGAGGAGACGTAGGCTCCGTTCTTGAAAGAGCCCAAAAGACAAGATAGTGCAGGAAGAAAAAACAAAAAAGCAATGCAGACAGAGCCGGGTTAGGGCAACTAGGCTCCATAAACCAATGCATGACGCCGCCAGCACTAAAAATACACTGCAACTACTCTTAATAATTTAAATCACCTTCCTTCTCACGCTTCTAATGAAAGCATGTTGAATTTTGCTGAAGTGTGTTTTCTAAGGTTTAGAACTCTGGCCGATCTGTACATGGCAAGATTAATTGCGCAGTTTTACGAGGCATACTTGAGACTCAAGTGCAGAGAGACAGAGAAAATAAAATTCCCTTCCATCGTATCTCCCGATTTCTGCGGCAGCCTCGTAATCACTTCCAGGAAACCTGTTTCCTCCCAGCCTTCCTTTCGCTCTGTTGTGAGAAGAGGGTGGTGCCCTGAAGATGACAGCCTCATAAAACAGGGGGGAAAAGGAAAAGAGGGGGGAAAGGAGGTATCAGATTCACAGCTGAGTCTGTACTGAGAACAATGAACAACACGGAGCAACGCAACTGGCGGCCGCACCAGCTTTGCCTCTCCTCCAAGGTCGATGCATCTCCACACCTTCTTCCTGTTCTTTCACTGAGACAGGAGGAAGGCATGACGGATGGATGCAAGGTGCATGTTGACAAACCGCTTGCTCTTTCAGCAGCAAGAGCATCGCGTTGGAAGGGAAGCCGGTGACTACAATAAGGAGGGGCCCCCGAGTCGTTTCCAGCGGAAGCAGGTCTCCAGTCCCTGGTTCTGGACGCAATCTAAGACAAAAGGAAACGTGCCTGTTTCTGCCGCGACGCTGCCTGCTTCTTTGGCAGTCTTTACATTTGAGACGTGGTCATCAAAAGCAGCAAAGAGAGTCACTTATGAAAATTACTTGTTCTGTTTCCTTGGGCTGTTTTTTTTTTTTTCCCCCCGAGGGAACCCCTGACCTCACCCTGCACCCCCTCTGGGGCGTTTGATGAGGATCATGGGAGATTTGGGAGGGTCTTTCCTGCTGTGCTGTGATGCGGGCAGTGGGCAGCTCCCACACCCCAGCACATGGAGAGAGGGGTCATGAGGTTAGGACAAGCCCCAGGCCTCAGGACGGATCTCAGGGCTGCAGGACGGGGACGCAGAGCTGGGCCCCCTCCCCCGAGGTGGGACAGATGACAAACACGGTGGGCTCACACCCCCACGGGGCCCCAAGACGTCGCTCCCCGACTGCAGTGCCTCCCAGTTCTGCTAAATCCTGTTTGACAGAATAAAGTTCCAAAACGCTTGATGCCAGGTCCTGAACTGGAAACAGAGCCTGAGATTCCACATCTTCTGCCCAAACTCTGCAAGAAGGGATGGGTGTAACTCACCCGTGTCCAGAGAGGACCCGTATCCCTCCGTGGATCAGGGCCCAGACGCACTGGGAAGGCACACTGACTCCTGGATGTCATGGGGTTGGACCATCAGAAGATGGGTTGAGCCAACAGACAGTAACTGTCTCCTGAATGGCTCCCGCATTCAGACGGGGGCTGGGTCCACAAGCATACCTGGTGGGGGTTGGGGAGGTTCCCAGAGTGTGTTAGGACCACATGCCCGTGTCGCAGGTTCACACAGTGTCTCCAGAGGAAAACAAGCACGTGGTCCCTCCCCTTCCATATCCAGGTCTCTCTTTAACTTAAGAGTCATCACAACACCATTTGTTTTTCTCTTAAAACGGTTTTCTCGAGTCACATTCAACTATCCAAAAACATTGCCTCATACTGACCACATCCCTGAATATGTAAGTAACTGATTCTCAGTGACTTCCCTCCACACACAGCCTCCAATGCCCAAAGCTATAGTTATTTAAACTTGCAGGAACTTCAGTTCTGATGTGGGTGGAAGCTTGTGAGGTAGATATATTGTCCCCCTTTGGCCCACAAGCAAGTGGGGAGCCAGGAGAGGAGGCTGGTGGCCCTACATGTTACCACTGGCGGGGGAGTGGGGTGGGTTACAAAGCTGTGCTTGTAACATTCTGCTGCTTTACAACATTTACTGAGGGTCTGTTTACCAGGTGCTGCCAGGAAGTTTATGGATAACTATTTTTTTAGTTAAAAAAAAATTGTACTGAAGTATAATTGACATGGGCTTCCCTGGAGGCTCAGACGATAAAGAATCTGCCTGCAATGCAGGCGATCTGGGTTTGATCCCTGGTTGGGAAGATCCCCTGGAGAAGGGAATGGCAACCCATTCCAGTATTCTCACCTGNAGGGTCTGTTTACCAGGTGCTGCCAGGAAGTTTATGGATAACTATTTTTTTAGTTAAAAAAAAATTGTACTGAAGTATAATTGACATGGGCTTCCCTGGAGGCTCAGACGATAAAGAATCTGCCTGCAATGCAGGCGATCTGGGTTTGATCCCTGGTTGGGAAGATCCCCTGGAGAAGGGAATGGCAACCCATTCCAGTATTCTCACCTGGAGAATCCCATGGACAGAGGAGCCTGGTGGGCTACATTCCATGGAGTCACAAAGAGTCGGACATGAGTAAGCGACAAACACTTTCACTTTTTTTTCATAATTGACATGTTTTGTGTTAGATTCAGGCATACCACACAATATCTGTATATACTGTGAAAAGATTATCACAGTAAGTCTAGTCACTGAACACAGTTAGAATTTTTTCTTGTGATGAGGACTTTTAAGATTTATTTTCTTAACACATTTTGAATATACAACACAGTATTACTTATTAACTATGGCCACCATGCTATATATTATATCCCCACAACTTATGTATTTTGTAACTAGAAGTATCTACCTTTTGACCTATTTCACCCATGTCTTTGAAAGAGTAATTGGATAAACAAATGCACACACATAATGAATTCCCTTGGCCTTGGTGTGGGGAGAGTGTCTGGGTCCTTTATCCCTCTAAGGCCCAGGTCAGGCTTCCTGAAAGAGCTAAGAGTGGGAGGGTGGTGTTAGGGTCCTGCACCCTTCTGAGGCCCAGGGAAGGCTTCCTGAAAGAGCTAGGAGGAGTTAAGAGTGTGGTGTGTATACTTTGTAGGCTGGTGGGTGAGGAGGATTAGACCCCGCATTACTAAGACAGTCCTGGAACAGTGGTGCTGATGGAAATAAACACTGGAGGAGCAGAGAAGCAAAAGGCCAGCAAAACCAAAAAAAAAAAAAAAAAAAGATTTGGTCTGTGTAAGAGAAAAAATCATCTATTCGTTGTTTTGTTTACCTTTATTGCCCGCTTATCAGACAAACTGTTAACAATTAAGAGTAGCAAGAAAAGGTGTACCTGATTGGCTTATTGTGTCTTTAAAAATATTCTAATCAGTTTTTTTTTTAAGTATTTTTGAATTTATTAAAGACTAAACCAAGTTCACGTAGGCACACCACTTACAGCTTCTGAAATATGTAGCAAGGTCATCTGCTTGGACCTGAGAGCTGGAAGTGGGGATGGGGGGAACGTGACTCAAGTCCAGATGGTGTCATCAGTTTCCTTGATGGCGAGTATTACATGGGTTTGTGGAAAAAAAATATAATGAAAAATGCCATTTCCCCAGCAATATATTCTCAGCCTGAAAAATTCAAATACAGAAGAAATGTTTGAAGTTATAAGCCTGTTGACTCATGTGAGAGATTTTGAGTTCAGAGGTCTGCTCTTCACATCTGCACCTGCTCTGGCCTCAGAGACACCTGCTGCTGTCTCTGATCCTCTGTACCCGCAGCCTTTCCACTGCACCCGGGGTTCTCCAGGGGGGACCCAAGGATCTCTAACCATGACCCGCAGACCAAGAGTGCCGCCATATCCAGGAAACTTGCTGGAAAACAGATCCTCAAGCAGCCCCGGATCTGCTGACCCCTGAGCAGGGCGGCGATCGTGTTTCCACGAGACTCACCGTGGTTTACACGTGTGCTGAAGTGTGTAACGCAGCCAGGGACCCACACTGAGCTACACATGCAAACACAGACAGCAAAACCGTAGGAATCTGCAGCCCATGGTGGATGTCTTTCCTGACTCTTCATCTTGACTTTTGAGGAGGAAAAGCCACAGACCGTGAGGTGAAGAACTCCCTAGGGTATGGGGGGCGGGGGTGAAACAAGATACTAAACAAATCTAGGACTCCTTAAAATTTAAAACTGCCCTGAGCTGTTTCTTACATGCAAAAATATATACCTAATATATGAAGTGAAGTGAAATCGCTCAGTCGTGTCCGACTCTTTGCGACCCCATGGACTGTAGCCTACCAGGCTTCTCCGCCTATGGGATTCTCCAGGCAAGAATACTGGAGTGGGTTACCATTTCCTTCTCCAGGGGATCTTCCCACTCAGGGATCGAACCCGGGTCTCCCACATTGGAGGCAGACACTTTAACCTCTGAGCCACCAGGGAAGCCCTATATAAATATATAACATTTATATTATAAAATATATTTTCATGTTTTATATTCATGTAATATATATTATTGTTTTCATTGTTTAGTCACTCAGTCAGGTCTGATTCTTTGTGACCCCATGGACTACAGCCTGCCAGCCTCCTCTGTCCATGGAACTCCCCAGGCAAGACTACTGGAATGTGCTGCCATTTCCTTTTCCAGGGGATCTTCCCAACCCAGGGATCAAACCCAGATCTCCTGAGTGTCTCCTGCATTGCAAGAAGATTCTTTTACCACTGAGCCACATAAAGGTGTACAAATATAAAAGAATGGCTTTATGCCCCTACTGCTTAGCTAAGAGCGAGAACACCACCTGTCCAGACGCCTCAGCTGTGTCCTCAGCTGCCCCTTCCAGCCCCAAGCCCGTAAGGTAATATCCCTTCAAGCTTGCAGTGAGATCAGTCTAAAGGCAAATCAACCAAAGACGAGGAGACATGCAACAGGAAGGAAGCTGTGAGAAGAATCAGGGACACTGGGCCCTTCTGGAACACTGGGGGGCTCTGGGACTTAGAAACAGGGGCAGAACGGGGAGAGAACAGGGGGGCCTTGGTCCCCTTTCGCTGAGTGGAGGGGGTTCGGGGTCAGCCAGGACCACAAATCCTGGGGCTTTGAGGTACCGACAGACTGGCATGGGGAGTCAGGGATTTGCTGGCAAGGTCTTCGGGACGCTAGGGTGCGATTCTGATTCAGATGATTTTGCAGCGCTGGCNGCTAAAAGATGGCTATTTCTTGATGTTGCATAAAAGTTCACACAGAGGCAGAACCAAAGTGAGTATTTTTTGTTGTTTAGTCACTGAGTTGTGTCCGACTCTTTGTAATCCCATGGACTGTAGCCCTCCTGGCTCCTCTGTCCATGAGATTTCCCAGGCAAGAATACTGGAGTGGGTTGCCATTTCCTTCCTCAGGGGATCTTCCCAATCCAGGAATTGAATTGGGGTCTCCTGAGCATCTCTTGCATTTCAGGCAAATTCTTTTACCACTGAGCCACTAGGGACGCATAAACATGTTTCATTATTGACAAGTTAGGGCTCGAGCAGGGAAAGTGAATAGACAATATTTCAGATTTTGGCTGGTTGACTGAAGGTTGAAAATAGCCCTACTTAGCACATTTCAGGATTCAGTGAAAGGACACTACATATGTGTGTATATATCTAAACAGCACCATAGGTGGCTGGAAAAGGAAATGGCAACCTAGGCCAGTATTCTTGCTGGAGAATCCCATGGACAGAGGAACCTGGCAGGCCACAGTCCATGAGGTTGCAAAGAGTTGGAAGAATAACAGTCATAGCTGGTACATAAGAAGCTTGGCTGGTTTTCAACTCTAGCATTATACTGATGAGGAAGAGAACTCACGGGATGGGGAGGACAGTGGTCTTGGGGCAGAAGAGGAAAGAGAGAGGGGGACAGAGAGAAAGCCACTGATGGAGAGCTTTACCCCGCTGCTGCCCTTCGGCTGTCAGCCCTGCCTCCCTCCCCTCAGCTGCCCAGCCAGGGAAACCAATCCTTTCTGGCCGCCCTGTCCCTCTGCAGCCTTCCTCTCACTGTGTGTCGGAACACGGATCCCCTTACGTTAATACCTGTAGTCACCAGGATGGGAGGGACCTGCCTCAGTGGCTCCGTGCCCACTCTCTGCTCTCCCACACAGCAGGGCTCTGCCTCTGGACCACTCCTGCTCCTTCACCTCCCGACAGCATCACCTTCCGCGGGATCAGCGTCTCCCCTCCGGGGTGGCCGGCTCTGTGAGAGGGGGACACTCTTCTTATTTACTGTGTCCCTGCTCCTGAAAGTGCTGGTTCACCTGGTAAAGACACCAAGTCTTTGGTGAGTCCCTGGATTTTGTGTGTTGCTGTTGAAAGCAATAGAGGCACCATTCTGGACAGGTCCTTCTGCAATGCAATTTAAGCCACATTGACTGTACCCTTGGACTGCAAAGAGATCCAACCAGTCAATCCTAAAGGAAATCAGTCCTGAATATTCATTGGAAGGACCGATGTTGAAGCTGAAACTCCAATACTTTGGCTACCTGATGCGAAGAGCTGACTCATTTGAAAAGACTCTGATGCTGGGAAAAATTGAAGGCACGAGGAGAAGGGGACAACAGAGTATAAGATGGTTGGATGGTATCACTGACTCAATGGACATGAGTTTGAGTAAACTCTGGGAGTTGGTGATGGACAGGGAGGCCTGGCGTGCTGCAGTCCATGGGGTCGCAAAGAGTTGGACATGACTGAGCACCTGAACTGAACTGACTGTACCTCAGCAGGGACCTTTCCTGGGAGAGCCAGAGATCAAACCAAAATCCATGGCTGAGGTGACATCACAGATACCACTTGAGAAACCTTCCTTTGGGGTGCTTCGTATGAAATTTTAATTTGCTTTTGTGTGGCTTTACAAAGGCTTCCCAGGTGGCTCAGATGGTAAAGAATCTGCCTGCAGTGCAGGAGACCAGAATCCAACCCCTGGTTGGGAAGATCCCCAGGAGAGGGCATGGCAACCCACTCTAGTGCTCTTGCCTGGAGAATCCCATGGACAGAGGAGCCTGGCGGACTACAGTCCATGGAATCACAAAGAGTAGGACACGACTGAGCAACTAATACTTTCACAAAGTTGAAAATGCTCATTTAGACATCTATACTGTCCTGGGAGATAATCTGAGTCTTTAGTAATACATATGAATTCAGTCAAATAGTATCCCAGGAATCACCTAAGACTAGAGCATCATTCTTCATCCCAGTGGAAGATCTTAGTGCTGTAGCCACAATGGTGGACCATGGAGAGCATGCAAGTCTGGGATGGGATGGGAAGGAACAGATTCCGAAAGCTACTGTGTGCTGTACAAACAGCATGTGGTCACAGGCGGGAGAGAAGGAGGGGACTCTGAAAAGGCTGATCTTGAGCCAGTGGACATGGGAGGGGGGATGAGGCGTTCAGGAGGAAGTGTGTGTGGGTGGGCAGCCCCCTTCCCCAAGTCAGGTGTGAAGGGCTCTGAGACCACCTGACTTTTGCCTTTACAGAGCTTGGTGTTTTGAAGACAACCAGCAGTTAAGGAGCTCACTGGTTCTATGGTTAGGAATTTTGACCAGCGCTAGTCATTGAAAATACTTAATGGGCATCATGGAGGCAGAGAGGATTGGCATCTGGAGCTCTGGAATGTTCCCTGGGGGCGAGCGGGCCCCCCATCCTCACAAGGAAGCAGCTGCATTGGGGCCTGATGCCAAAGATTGGAGCTTCAGGGGGAGGAGTTTGTGTGGGTTTTATGAGCAGGGGACACTCCAGTAGTGACAGAATTATCCACAGGGTGGACTTCAGTGTGACATGCGGTGGTTGCCATGGAAACCTCTTCTGGCACCCATGTTTTCAGAAAAGTGGGAAAGGACCAGGAGCATCTGGCAGACTTCTTGCTGGGTCCATTCCCTGCTGCTCTCATTCTGGGCCACTACTTGACCCTGAGAGAGGTACCCTTCTTCTGAACTCCTTGCTTGCCTCCCCGGTGCTTCCTTTGCCGTGGTGGTCCCTGTCTCGAGTTACCCATCACTGCGGGTGTGTCCTGAGAAATGTCCTCCGCCGACGTCATCCTGGTGGGAGGGGCCTGCCCCAGATAACCTGGCCTGGGCGAACGGAGCCCAGGTCATGCCGAAGGAGCCACCCAAGCTCTGTCCCTGAGCACGTGACTTCCCAAGCTTCTGTCCATCCTTCTCCACCCGACCTCCTGATTCATCAGGGACCAGAGAATCCAGGATGTATGCTCAGGGTGATGGTGGCCTTTGTCACACAGACACAAGGTGGAAACAACCCGAGTCTCCATCAGCTGGTAAATGGACCCATAACATGTGGCCCATCCATACGATGGCATGTTGTTTGGTGATAAACAGGAATGAAGTACTGATACATTACACAGCAAGAATGAACTTACATATGTTACGTTAGCGAAAGAGACCAGACACAAAAGACCCCGTGTAGGATTGCATTTATATGAAATGTCCGCAACAGGAAATCCACAGAGACAGAAAGTAGATTGGTGGTTTCCAGGGACAGAGGGACCAGGATGGTGCAGACAGGTTGATAATGGGTTTAAAGGGGGTTTCTTTAGGGGGCAATGAAAATGTTCAGAAAGCAGACAGAGGAGACGGCTGTACAACACACAAGCACAGTAAAGGCTACTGAACTGTTCCCTTTAAAGTGGTTCATTTTATGTTATGTGAATTTTACTTCAATTTAAAAAAAAACCCTTAGATTTAAGGCTCAGAGAGATTTAGGGGTTGGAGGCTAAGGGTTTAGGATTCAAAAGGGATTGATTAAGGGACTTAGAATTCTAAATATATTTCCTGTGTCATTAGGTTACCAGTTGGCCTCTCTGGACTGCCTTGGAATCCAACCACAGTGAATAAATAACATTGTTCCATGAGAAACAGCATTCCAAGGTTCAAATAGCTGACTTACAAACAAACAGTGGGGATAAAAATCCTTTCCTTTTTAATTGTCGAGGACCGTCTGTAGTTTACTCTGGAATATAGTCAATCTTTGGCTCTTATCCTGAATTCATCAATAAAAAGACATCATCGTGGGAATCTTTGGGGAGGCGAAATTCAATTTAATCCATTTTTCCTATTTGTTAGGTCCTCTGGTAATTGGTTTGATGGGGAAGAAGTTTGAAGTTATTGGTTAAATAGAGGTTTTTGGATTATCTGTGAATTTCAATTATCCATGCTTCACCTGGCCCCAATTAGCACTAATAATTGAGTTAACTGAATAGAAGTCATTCCCCATCATATCAGTTTTACTAGAGGCTTATTTCTTGTTTCATTAATGGAGACCCCAGGCACAAAGTCCCTTTCTCCAACGGGCACTCACACCCCCAAGCCCACAATTTGTCCAATTCAGATTGTTTAACTGGCACAAAGTTAACTGTATAGTTAATAGTATGAAGCAAATGTCCTTGAGAAACACAGGTTGCTAGGAAGTGTAACAAGAAATTTCTCAAGTGCTCTGGGTCATCCTGGCGTCTACAGCCAGAAGGTATTACAAAGCAGGTCTGAAGCAGAGTTAGAAATCTCAACCAATGTTTTTCACAGACTTGTATCTTCAGTTTTCATTGAGATGGCTACAGTCTTAATTTACCCTCCGTTTAAAATGTTTTAAATATGGCAGCCTTTCAGGCAGCCAGTTCTTTTGAGCCCATTTTCAGACGTGCTGTTTATGTTTACTCCCCACAATCTACATGGACTTTCAAGGTTTCAGTTTCTCTCCTCGGACACATTTGTGTATATTAAACACAATAAATATCTCCCATTCCAACAGCCCCCTCTTGACCTCCTTTGATCTCTGAATCCCATCTCCCCTAAACTCGACATATACATCAGCCCAGCCCCTCCCGCCAGGCGGGAGCTGAGGGCAGGGTTTCAGGGCTGCGGCCCTCCCAGTCCTCTCCAGCGTCATGTTTTTCCATTGCCATGGAGATGCAGCTTGGTGGAGGAGCGAGCAGCAAGGGAAGGAAAAGTCCTAGCTAGGTAGAATTACTAACCAAACAGACGGTCGCAGTGCCAGGGTGCCAGGGAGGGGTGCTAGGGAGGGGCGCCTGGGTTTTCCTTTCCTCCCTGCAATCAGATTACAGGTAAAAGTGCAAACACTGGAGAGGGGAGGACGCAGCTGTGCTTTTAAAGGCACAGCGGACACTTACCCTGCAGAGACACTGCAGTGGGTGGTGACAACGTGGAGGGTGTAAATCTCCTTTAGTGCAGACACTGATGTCCTAGAGCCCACATCGGGATCTTCTTGGTGCATAAAGAGGTAGAGCCCAGCAGCGGGGACCCCGGGAGAAGCCTGTTCGCATAGACGATCCATCTTGTCCTGTGTGGATGAATAACAACTGTGTTCTCAGCAACACTGCAAGGCAGCCACTCGCTCGGGGAATTTTGTTTCAGGAGTTAGCAAACTAATTAATAAANTAGTTCATTCTTTCAGGCAAGTCCCCTTCAATATGAAGACCAAGTTTGTCCTGGTAAGATGCTCATCCCACAGGTCAAAATTGGTTCTTTCAAGTCAGTCCTTTGAAAATATCTGCTTCCCTGGAATCATTTCAGGAATTTTGATGGTGCAAAAACCTGGCATGCCTGGAGATCTACCTATAAAAAAGAAAGCGTCATTAGAAGCTCTTTGCCTGGTCTTGGTGACATATTGTAATATTAGAGCAGGTGTCATCAGTTGGGATGGGGAGAAGAGAGATGCAGAAACGGTGGCCCAAATTACTAACATTTGCCAAATATTTATCTCCACAGTTTAAACATCTGTTTTCTAGCAACAAGGAAGGCCCCATCTCTACTGTTGGTGGTTTTTTTGTTGTTGTTTTTAGATGTGCACTACAGAAATTAGAATATAGATTGAGAAAGTGGATATGCCAGCTTCCTTGCCAGCTTCTGTCACAGTGGCCCTTATGAAATAATTGTTTGCCTCACTGTCAATCACTGCAATTTCTCGGGGATCTCGAGTATATTCAGAAGGATTTCCAGTAAGCATTTTACAAACGACATGGCCTCCAGGACTCGGCCTATCACACCAGTGTTCCCAGGCGTAAGATTCTAGGAATCTGCTTGCCTTCAAAATAAATGGGGAAAACCCTCCAGACTATTGGCTGGGAGCTCTCACCTGAGCCAAGCTGAACGCAGTTTCCTCCTGGCTCAGGAGCAGCTCTGTGAAGAGAAAGGCCTCCGATTCACGTGATGGGCCATGGGCCTGACGCACTCCAAAGGCTGTTCCTCTGCACCTGGAGCCACCCGAACCTCTGCTTCTCCCACTCCCCACAGGACTCCCCCGGGCCACGAATCAGCACTCAGAGAACTCTGGCTGAATGTTTCCTACAAGAAGAGGTGTCTGTGTTCAAACATGTTCACATGTGTGTCGCAGGGTTAATAACCTGGAGTCAGCTGGCGACAGCTCCCACGAAAGCTGTGTCTCTCGAAGCCTGGAAAACAGACTCTGAGAGGTCAGCTTGTAAGTAGCTAACATTTGTTAAAGGCTGTTAACAATGTATGGCTTTGCTCCACGCTCTAGGGCCTGTGAGACCACGACTGCTGAGCCCCAGAAGCCCACATGCCCTAGAGCCAGCCAGTCACAGCTACTGAGCCCCCAAGCTGCAGCTACCGACGCCTGAGTGCCTGGAGCCTGTGCTCCGAAAGGATAGAAGCCCTACCACAGTTAGAAGCCCGCACACCGCAACTGGAAGGGAGCCCCCACCTCCGCAACTAGAGAAAGCCCGCCTGCAGCAACCAAGACCCAGCACAGCCATAAAAAGAGAAATAGAGCAGTGTGCACATGTAAAAAAATATTCTTAATAATAAAAAGAAAGCAATATATGAGTTCAGATTCTTAGAAATCATTGGCATTGTTATTGAAATAACAGAAGAACTGCCCTGGGAGTCATTAGAAGCAGTTTGTTATGACCACAGTTCCTGGTGGCTTAAGTGTACTTTTCCTGTGAGCCTACACATGGTGGTGTAAAGAATGACCACAACGCCGTGCTGGCTGCGAGTGTGGGACGTGTGCAGGATGCCGTGTGTGTGCCATGTGCTGCCGTCCTGGCAGGGCGAAAGGTGTGTGCATCCTGCCCCACGGCGTGCAGTTCCGGGGAGGCCCCCTCGAGCGCTCTTGTTCCCAGGACGGAGGTGCCAATAAAACCCGTGATACCCTCTGAGACAGTAAACAAGGAAAAATTAGGCTTTGGGAACTAACTGTGTACCTTATAGCAGAGTAATTGGTCAAGGACGTCTAAAACCTGTCAAAAGGGCAGGAAGGAGGTGTTTCGAACACAGCAAATCAATTTTTTTTTTTTTCAAGGAAGGAAGGGACGTTATTGTGCAGGAGAAACGTCAGCTGTGCCACTTACCGCATTGCAGGAACCTCTAGCAAAAGAAACGTCCCCTCTTCTGGCCAAGACAAGAGGCTGCTGCTGCTGCTAAGTCGCTTCAGTCGTGTCCGACTCTGTGTGACCCCATAGACGGCAGCCCACCAGGCTCCCCCCTCCCTGGGATTCTCCAGGCAAGAACACTGGAGTGGGCACACAGCTCTTTTTTAGCCTTAGAGTTTAAAATGCTATTTCCAGTTACAAAAGTATATGGCAGTTTTTAACCGTGTCATCTGGTGTGTGTAAGTAGCCTCTTAATACGTTGCCATGAGTGAAAACTATTATAGAATTGTGAAAGATCTGCTGACAAAGAATGTTAGGGAGCATTTGGTGAAAGCTGGCAACCGCTCTGAAGTCTGCAGGAAAAATCATCTTTCCCAGTGTTACTCAGAACAGAGAGAAGATGATCTTTGGTTCCTTGGACATGCCCGCCTTGGATCCTAGCCCCCAGCGCTCCCGTTTAGAGGCTGGGGCCTGACAGCAGAGAGGGGTCCAGACTGCATGGTGAGTCTCAGCTTTTGTACTTCTTAGGCTGAGACTCGGGCCTTGCAGTTCTTAAAGTTAACCATTAACTTCTCTGAAGTCTTAATGGCATTTCAGCGGAACTACAAGTCTGCCACTTTTCCAGGTAGCCATCCTTGTAATCTCTGATTTTATTCCAAAATCTGGTTGGCAACGTCATCCTAATGTTACCCACACCCCACCAGCCACCCCGGCCCAAAGGGAAAGACTCAACCTGTCCTTCTGACTTTAGCAGAGAATTTGAGTTAAATAAGCTGGGTAAAAGAATCACTGAATACTCTTACACTGAATATTCAATTTGGGAGTTAACAGCTGATCTTTAATCCTCTATTTTCACTCTGCAAATGTCAGGAGTTATTATTTTCTGAGGAGTCTGACAGTTTCAGGGATAAAGCTGACTCTTCTGTTACAAAGCCTGTGAATAGACACAAGAATCCTCTGTGTGTCAAAGCTAAAGGCCATTAAATAATACTTAAAGGATACATTTGTTATCTCATTAAGACTAAGGGTAGGAATGCTAGAACAAATTGTAATCAAAGTGGAATCATAACTAGACGGGAGCGTTTATTAAAATCCAATTGTAAATGTAATACCTGTACATCTGTATTCACGTTCACATAGTTTAGGGTTTGCAGGGTTTGTCTGCAGCTTCATGTTATATAAGTGAAATAAAGATAAGATTTTGAGCGGCCAAAGGACCATTGATTTGTTTTGTTTTGTTTTCCCCGAGAAAACCCAGGAACAGAGATTCAGCTAAGATGCCTAGAACATGGCTATCCAAACAGCGTTTTCAAGTGATTCTAGCATAAAATCAATACGACTAGCAACAGCTTACCTAATTCTGAGAAATCAGCAAATCAAATAAATAAAAAAGCAGTCTTTGTACCAAATTGTAGTTTCTAACAAGGCTACCTACTGCGGGTTACGTGCCCGCTCATTAAGCTTTTAAAGCTGGGCTTCACTAATGCCACTTGAAGGGGGGTGGGCCGCTCTCAAGCCAAATATGGGACAATGCTCTCCTTAAGCTTATTAAGTTTACGTTTCATACAAATGGCTGCTTGAAAAGATTTGTTCATAGATGTGCACAGGGCTTTCAAAATAACAGTCTTCCTACCCGGTAACACAAAAAGGAAAAAAAAAAAAGGACAGGGGGAGCCAGTGGCAAGAAATTAGGTTGTTGCTTTTGTTTTGAAATAGGACATTTGGATCTCTTCCTCAAATCTTAAAATGACTTTTAAAAGGTAGTAAGTCTTAAATAAAGCTTGTTGACAAACTAATTCTTGGCTGAATGCAACCGGTCAGCCTGTACCCAGGACAGCAAAATGTAGCCAATTCTCTCCCACCCCTAGATGCGGGATTTTACGTTTCTTTTCAACCTCATCAGAATTTTGTGATCTTTCGAAGATAAACTTGAAAGAAAACAGGTTGTTTGTTCAAGCTTAAGTTACATTCATGGTGTTAAAGTCGGGGACACACAGTTATTCATCACTTGAGTTGGCTGCAGAGATAAAGCATCCTGGGAGGAGGCTGCAGCATTTCAGCAGCAGAAAATGAACCTCATCTCATGACCCTGTGGAAGGAGGGGGTGGGGAGCAGACTGCTAACTCAGAAACGGGGGGAAACTCGTAAAACCTCCCTTTGCAATTCCCTCCACTTCCTCCTCTGGGTCCAGGGTTTCACTGGGGACAATGAAAAGAAATGCTTTTATATCTTATAAATTAAGAGCACCGTTTATATTTTGTGTGTTAACAAAATCAGTGCACCCCCTCCCATGCCATCTTATTACATTTCATCCGGTTTGTCTTACAAAGACAAGAGTGGGGAAGCTGAATTCTGTTCTCTCAACCACAATTATTTCATACTCCTCCACTGAAGAAAACGTATAGATTTTGAAAATCAGAATGTAATTCAAGATGCTGCCAAGGACATTTAAATGGAAAAATGAACCAACAATCAGAAAAAGACTCAGATGGAGACTCTTCTGATTCTGGCCCTGAAAGAGGAAGAAGATTTTTTCAACATTCCTCTCTCTCGAGTTGAGGGTTCTGAACACCAGAGGAAACGCTCCCACACGGCGGCCGTTTTGGCCGGCAAGCCGCCAGTGGTGGGTGGATGTAAGGGGATCTCCTTGTACACCCAGAGATCCTGATCAGCATGGAAACCCAGCAGAGCCGGGGCAGAAACAATGCGCAGTGTCTTTTCGTGTTGCCCATTTATTCCACCTCTTTCTCTCTCTCACCGTTGAAGACAAGATTTAAGTGTTTTCAAAGAAACACAAATAAAGCAGAAGCTAAATAATTAAAGTCTGCTGCTACAGGCCTAAGCAGCAATGATTACCCAGAGAATATTTATGCAGGACTGTCAAAACCTCTTTTGAAATATTGAAAATGTTGTTCCCAGGGATAAATGGAGTACTTTTTAGCACTTTTCAAGAAACTAAATATATATCAGCTCCCTAAACCCTGGGCTCGATCTGCTTATCTGAAACTTAACACTGCTGTTGTTGTAAGGTTTTGTATAACTCACTTCCTGTCTTTATACTTACACAACAGGATATTTAAATAACAAAGACAATGAAGAAGCCAGGCAAAACTATAGCCCTCCTGACATCACGTGTGCATTTCTTCCTTTCCTAATCCCGTCTCTATGTGTTCTGAGTTGCAGAAATAATTAGCACACACAAGGACATCTTTAGACCAGTGATTGCCTATAACTGCACACAGTGATAGGCAAGGAACCAGTGTTTATCTGGCCTCTTCAAGCTGCAAGGGGCTATTTTCCTCCTAGAGGAAAAGCCACTTGTGGAAGCATTGGATCTGAGGCCCACTATGACCTCCAGATCCGTTTTCCCATCCTAATGAACAAACATATGGAGGCATATGTGGGTGGATGTTTGATGTCCTCCCGTCCCAAATCCACCAAGACTCTTGCCATAGTTAACAGTTTTTAGATCTTCAACTATATTTCCACTCACTTCTTCAATACATGGCTTCCCCGCCCCCATCCCCACAAATCAGTTGGTCTTTAATTAGGGAAACTGGTTATTTGGACATGTCTTTTCCTCTTTTGTATCTAAGGTTAAAATATATGACTTTCGTTTCAAGCTCATTAAGATATAATGTCATTGCAAATGTACACACTAAAAATACTTCAATTAAAAAAAAATCTTTTTTCGTTAAAGTGTTCTCTCTGCCTCATGGAGATCATAGTTTCCTGGTTTGGAAATTTAAACTAAAAGCAGTCATCACCATTTGACTACTTCCTTCACTGGAACATGACTGAATGTATATCATAAATTATTTTACCACAGCTTTCGTCTTGTCATTAGTGCAGACCTATTGCATACAATCAGGTTTTGCATATGAAAGTGCAGGATGAAGTATTTTTCTACTTATTCCCTTTTATTGGGAAAGACGTACTAAGAGCCCCTCTTTCTCTGTGTCTGTGTAAATTAAGTTACCACATGCACAGACACTGTGAGAATCGAAGCTATGCGCCAAGGACTATAATCAATCTGAAAACGAAGAACACATTTAAACAAAGAAAGCTTAACTCTCTATAGAAAATTCCAGCTTTAAAAAGACCTAGGAGTTGGAAAAATCACAAATGTCTTGCATCTGTATTTGCAGATTTAACAGACTTGTATTTCATTCAAGTTATCACATTTTAATACATGCAATTCAACACTTAAAATATTTGTCAAGGGATTAAATATTAAAATTAAATTATTAATAAAATAATAATAATGGATTAAATATTTAATAAAATTAAATATTCTTGTGTTCTGGAAGAAATGAGAAACATACCAGGGTAAAACACTAATATAACCCATCATATAAGAAAAACACTGATTCACACATTGTTACATGTTAAAAAAAATAACAAATACAATATGTTTTGCTTTCATAACTATGTTTATATTTACATATGCCCTTTTAAATGTGACTCACAGAATTATAATGTGGCTGAGTTTATTTAGTTCTGGTTTCTCATTTTTCACAGATGAGTTAAGACCCAGAGAAGTTAAGTGACTCGCCAAAGGTCACACAGCTAGTCATGTCAAAGTCAGGGCAAGAGGCCATGCCTTTCATCTCTCTCCTTCAGGTGCCAGGCTGTCTCTCTTCACAACTGTGACACTGAGCCTTCTCTAAATGACAAGAAGATCAAGGAAGTAGGGCACACTTGAGAAAAAGTTATTTGTAATATAATATAATACCTAGGAAGATACATTGTCTTTCAGGCCATTAAATCCCTTTTTGTGCATAAGAGACCAAGATCATTGATAATGACCCTGACATTTTTTTAATAGCAACCTTATTGAGATATAATTCACATGTCACGTAACTCACCTGTGTAAGCTGTGCATTGCATGTGCAGGCAGCATTTAAATGTACATTCGGTACATTTTGTCATGAACACAGTGGAGTGCAACCGTCACATCCGTCTGGAACCCACACCTGTTCACCACCCTGCACCCGTCAGCGTCCCCTCCCCTTTTCTCCCAAGTCCCCCACCCCTGGCAATCCCTCTTCCACTTTCTATGGATTTGCCTATTCTAGACATTTCGTGAGAGTGGAATCGTACACTATATGGCTTTTGGTGCCTGGCCTCCCCCAAGCATCATACGCTGCTCAGAGGAACATCCAGGCTATGGTGTGAATGTCAGCTTCATTCCCTTTTCATGACTGAATAGTGTTTCATTGTGTTTTTATACCACATACTGTTTATGCATTCATCAGTGGAACAACTTTGACTGCTTCCTCTTTTTGGCTGTTATAAGTAATGACTCTGTGAATGTCCACGTGGAATGACTGGGTCATAGTAACTCTGTGTTTAACCTTTGGAGGGACTGCCTGGCTGTTTTCCAAAGTGACTGCACTGTTTTACATTCCCATGCAACCCCATAGAGGGCAGCCCATGAGGTTCCCCCGTCCCTGGGATTCTCTAGGCAAGAACACTGGAGTGGGTTGCCATTTCCATGGACAGAGGAGCCTGGTGGGCCGCAGTCCATGGGGTGGCTAAGAGTCGGACACGACTGAGTGAATTCGCTTTCACTTTTCACTTTCATGCATTGGAGAAGGAAACGGCAACCCACTCCAGTATTCTTGCCTGGAGAATCCCAGGGACGAGGGAACCTCATGGGCTGCCATTCTATGGGGTCACACAGAGTCGGACACGACTGAAGTGACTTAGCAGCAGCAGCAGTGAGGATTCACGGCATCCTTGTCCACACTTGCTATTATCTGTCTTTTCATTTTAACTCTCGTGGTGGCTACGACATGGTATCTTGTTGTGGTTTTGATTGGCATTTCCCTAATGTCTACTGAGGTTGTGCATTTTTTTGCATACTTTCTTTGGATAAATATCTAGTCATATTCCTTGCCCCTTTTTAAATAGGGTTATTGGTCTTTGAATTACTGAATTACAGCCTTCCTTACATATATCATACACAGGTCCCTTATCAGTATGATATATGATTTACAAATATTTTCTCTCATTCTGTGAGTTCTTTTCACTTTTTGGATAGTGTCTGTTGTCATTGTGGTTGGATCTAATTTGTCTGTTTCGCTTTTGCGTGTGGTGTCATATCTAAGAAGACTGCCCATCCTCAAGTTCATGATGATTTAATATGTATTTTCTTCTGAGAGTTTTATAGTTTCAGCACTTATATTTACGTCTGTGATTGATTTTGAGTTAATTTTGGGGTATACTTAAGGAAGGAGTCTACCCTCGATCTTTAGAATGTTCATATCCAATTGTCTTACTACCATTTGCTGAAAACATCCTAACATTTTCAATATGAAGCAGAGAAGCATGGTTTTTGGATGATTCCAATAAAATGTTTTTTTTTCTGTTTGTTTGGTTTTTTTGGCTGTGCCACTCAGCTTCCGGGATCTTAGTTCCCCTTCTTGGGATTGAACTCAGGCCCTAGCAGTGAAAGCACAGAGTCCTAACAACTGGGATGGCTAGAGAATTCCCTCCAACAAAATGGTAAAGGAAGAAAATGTAGATCTGAAGTGGGATTTGCAGTGGCCACGCATGATTCATATCCCTTGTAATATATCTGGGGATATTGTAAAGACAATGTAAAAAACTTTAACTAATCAGTCTTCTTGGGGAAGGAAATGGCAATCCATTCCCATGTTCTTGCCTGGAAAATCCCGTGGACAGAGGAGCCTGGTGAGCTAAGTTCATGGGGTCACAAAGAGCCAGATAAATTGGTCCTATTCTTAGAGTTCCTGGAGCCTATGACTCTGCTGTTCATGACCTTCCATAGGCAGCTGGTAGAACCCCCACAGTGTGGACCCAGCCTCACTTCCATTTTGATGGCTTCCTTTCCCATGTGTGTTCTTCCAAGAAAGGGTCTCATTCTTTCTAGTTCTCAGCCCAAGGCCTCAGAGAGGGATCACGACTCATCAAGACATGGCTGGACAATCTCTTGGTATTTTTGCACTTCAGTGAATGATCTGGGGGGAGAGGAACATGCAGACAGAAGGACTAAGTGAACACTTGTCAGTGGTTGAACTTGGAGCATCATGGTAGACACTTGGGGGAGAGAACTTGCCTAAGTCCTCCCAGAAGGAGGTGTGTAGGTTGGTCCTGAACTGAAGGAGAAACAAGATCAGCAATTTTTCATACAGAAAAAAAAGGCAGGGTTTTGGCGGGTATGTGTATATTTTTTACATGGTCAAGCTAACCCGGAGAGTTTTTACTTCAAATTGGTTTTCACTATTAGTCTGCACCCTGGACTTGATCATTCCCCAAGTGCTTGTGAGCAGCCAAAAAAGGAACGTGTTCTCTTGTTTCACATGGAGACTTTTCCCCAGTCTGGTGAAAGAGATTTTTCTCCAGGTTGTTGAATGAATCAGTGGATGTTCACATCTTTTGAAGCCAGGGAGCACTGAACGTTAAGTATTCCACAGTACATTGTGGCGCATCCATAGAGATGGATTCTGTGTGTAGGTCACGACAGGGATGATGTCATGATATGTGGTTGAAGTGAAACAGTAAGTGCGAAGCTACATGTGCTACAACATCTCTTTTTTGTAAAATACATATTCATCTTCCTGACCCAGAGATTGAACCTGGGTCTCTCAATGCAGACAGATTCTTTACCATCTAAGCCACCAGGGAAGACCATATATATGGTGAGAGACACATTTGTCTGTTTGTAGTTACTGGGGTTAATCCTAGGCATTGGCATTTGGATAAAGGAGGGGGTGGGGAGCTAATCTTTTTACTATATATACCTAGATATGTTTGAGTATTTTATTTCAAATGAGCATCTCTTATTTCTGTAATTTAAAAATTAAAAATTTTAAGTGAGCCAACCTCATAAAACCATTTAATCTTATGCATTTAAAATAGATCTGGCTTTATTTCCAGATTCTCTTGTAATCACTTATTTATTGAAGGTTGCTACTTTTTCTTTAAGCCAAATTTGGTAACTTAGGTTCCTTAAAAATTTTTGGAAAAATGTTTTCTTTTATATTGTTAAATTTATTGATATAAACACATTATTCTTCTATAATTAAAATTATTTTCATATTTTTTATTCCTAATACTTTTCCAACAAAGGTCCGTCTAGTCAAGGCTACGGTTTTTCCAGTGGTCATGTATGGATGTGAAAGTTGGACTGTGAAGAAAGCTGAGGACTGAAGAATTGATGCTTTTGAACTGTGGTGTTGGAGAAGACTCTTGAGAGTCCCCTGGACTGCAAGGAGATCCAACCAGTTCATNCGACCCCATGGACTGCAGCCTACCAGGGTCCTCCATCCATGGGATTTTCCAGGCAAAAGTACTGGAGTGGGGTGCCATGCCTTCTCCCATTTATATTATATAAGGTATTTAAAATTTTTGTTCAATTTATGACTGTATTCTTTCTGTACTTTGGAATTTATCTGTAGTTTTCCCTGGCTTTTTTTGTTTTCTTCTTTAAAATGACTGTTTCCTAACTATTTGAAGAGAGGGTGTCTTCTCCCTTCATTAGCTACAACATGGCATATTAGCTCAACCTTATGAATTGTGTCATTTTCAGCTATGTTTGTTTCTTCACCCTGTGATTTCTGTTAGATGTGTGTTAAGTCCTTTAATATAACTGATGATTTGTCTATTTTCTTGATATTTCTTAGTGCTTGCTTTATAGTGTTAGGTATCTAAATATCCATGACTTTAATCTTGTAACTTTTGCCAGTTTGAACTACCCCTTTTATTTCTTCTCATCATAAATTCTATTTTATCTGCTGTTTCTATTATTACATTTATTTTATTTTTATTAATACTTGCTAGATGTCCATTCTTTCATACTTCTTGTTTTGCTTTATAGTTACCTCTCATGAATAGCATATAACTAGATCTTAGACTCTCACTTCTCATTTATTTTCAATCTTAACATAAGCCCTTTTTACTCTGTGTATTTTCTGTTTATCATGATTTCTCCAAATTTCTGTTAGTTTTGAGCAAATTTTCCTCATTTTGATTCCTTTTCAAATTGTTACACCTAAAGTTTGAACACATATATGAATGCTTCTTTTTTCTGTCCAATACAAACAAAAATCTTAACATGTTTTTTCCTTTCTTTTTTGCCACGCTGCATGGCTTGCAAGAGCTTAGTTCCTCAATCAGCGACTGAACCTGAGCCCCAGCAGTGAAAGCACTGAGTCCTAATCACTAGACTGCCAGGGGACTCCCAGCAAGTTTTAAAAATCTATCTCCCCTGGTCTTGACATTTGCGGAAATTATTAATGGCACCCCACTCCAGTACTCTTGCCTGGAAAATCCCATGGACAGAGGAGCCTGGTAGGCTGCAGTCCATGGGGTTGCCAAGAGTCACACAGGACTGAGCGACTTCACTTTCACTTTTCACGCATTGGAGAAGGAAATGGCAACCCACTCCAGTGTTCTTGCCTGGAGAATCCCAGGGATGGGGGAGCCTGGTGGGCTGCCATCTATGGGGTTGCACAGAGTCGGACACGACTGATTAGCAGCATTATTCCAGAAAGGTTTTTATATATTTTTTACAACTTAATGTAGTAACATGTTTTATTTCTGGTTTCTTTAGGCATCCCTGCTTCTCTCTCTTGTCTTCTTTTAAACTTTTTTTTTTTTTCATTTCCTTTAGTCAGTGGTTCAGAAGAAGAATCCAGGCCCTGAGGATGGCCAAAGCTTGGTAAGAGGAAAACATACAGCTCTAGTTTTACGTTTTGGGTGGATTTTCATTAGGACGCAGCAGGGACATCCACAGAATAAGGTGCAAGGTCTGGAGTGAGCGTCAGGTTGGGTCTCAGGCCTGAAGGACAGAAGGACAAACGCTGGGGCGGGCGGCCCAGCAGCCAGGACGTGCAGGGCCTCAGGACAGGCCTTTGGAGAAGCCGTCCCTGGTAGCGAGGGGCCGACGGCAGTGTTCCAGAAGCCTGGTGCCTTGTGTGTCCTCAGCCTCCGGAGCCCTGTCGTCACTTCCTCTGACACCTCTGCGTCCCGTCAGACACACTCATCAGGACCTCAGAGATAGAGACCTCGGCCTGGACCCCAGCGCCTTTCCACGGAGGTCTTACCATCAGCCTCTGCCAGGCCTCTGAATCCGAGGGCGCGGCGCGGTCTGAACCCTTCAGGCCTTCTCTCTTCCCCAGTTGGCCTCTTCCGCCCCCAGACAGCACTCCGCTGGCCTTCCTCTCTCCTTTCCAGTGTCCTTTCTGGACCCCCATCTTCTCCTCAACTTCAGGATTTTGATTTTCAAGTTTGGCGAGCACTTAGCTCTTACTGGATTTCTCTGCCACTAAATCTTCCTTCTCACTGGATCAGTGATCTTTAGGAACATATCTGATCGTGTTCTTCTGCGGTTGAAAGTGCTTTGGTGGCCGCCCAGTGCCCTGAAGGCCACCTTCCTTCTTGCAGTCCCCATGACCCGGGCCTTTACAGTGTGCCTGTGGTTTTCCTGGTAGTGTGTGTATTTAAAAGTCAGCTGTTCCTTGTGTTCCACTAGTCTCTTAAACTTTGTTGAATATCATCCTTTTTCTTTTCTTTTCTTTTTTGAAGTGTTCAGGTTATTATCATGCGTGGCATTGACATTGGTGGAGAGAGTTGACTCCTACCAGAAATTATTCCAAAGTTGCAGCTCATCACTGACTGCCATATTTTGCAAGTAAATCTTGTCTAGAGAATCAGCATTCTTTATTAAAACTTCTCTGTGTCTAGTTTAGAAACTATAGAGACTACGACAAGGACATGTGTGCCCAGTTACTCATGTCGTGTCTGACTCTGTAGTCCACCAGGCTCCTCTGTCCAGGGTTGTTTTTTTTTAAGGCAAGAATACTGGAGTGGGTTGCCATTTCCTTTTCCAGGGGATCTTCCTGACCCAGGGATCAAACCCATCTCCTGCATTTGTGGTAGGATTTGGTCACCTGGGGAGCCCAGAACAAGGATATTATTCTGCCTTAAACTTTCATAACAGGGCAGAGCAACACAGCTGGAGGAAAATCTTTCCTGTGTACATGGGACAAATGGATTTTAAGAGCTCTACTCCTAGACACACGATTCTTAAACACATTATATGAATTCAAGACAATTCTGCTTCTAAATGACTGCACCACAAATAACCACTTTGCCATGAGTTTTCAACTTTTAAAGGAGTTAATAGTTGTGAGTCATTTCACTTTGCACTGTGAGCAGAATTAAACTAAATGGAATAAACTTTACAAAATGTAGCATGTGTAATTATTGTAATTCCATAGATAAACTCTCTACTTCTACTTCAGAAGGAATATGATGGTCTTCTGTTCTGATCACAGCTGGCATGGGGACCAGAGACTCAAAACAGCAACATGCCTTGGTCATTGGAAGAGTAGGCATCCCACTATAAACACTCATTTTTTTTTCACTTGTAAAAAATCATCTATAATTCATGGTTCCTACCTTCTTGTCTATGACATTCTCTACCTATTAGCTCTTGAGTTTGAAGGTAGGTATCTCCACACACGAAAGAGAGCAGTCATGAGGTTTTTATGACTCCATTTGAACATGGACAAGACTAATACATACAAAATTCCCATCACATTTTGGAAATAAGTGTTTCGTGCAGTGTTTATTGAGCAAAAATTTTGTTTTCTACTTGGTTTCTATATTTTTTCCTCCGAGTATTAGATGGCCAAAGTTTTTACAGCCCCTTGTGTAGATGTTCAGTGTTTATTCCCTGTTGGTTAATCAAGACTAAAATAGTACTGAAATGAGTAAGTCATGTGTTCATACCATCAACTTACCTGTAATTTTGCACAGCAAGGAAGGGTGAAGTCAGGCAGCACAATGATGTGTCATTGAATTTTCAGAGTCCTTTGGTGGTGTTGGGATTGAAAGAAAATTTCATCAAATGATCATTTGGAGGTAACTGTAAGCACATCTTTGCACTCAAAAATAAGATAAAACTGTAAGATGAAATTTAACAGTTATCTATATAATACTTTACAGATACAGGTATTTTTTTTTCCATTAGACTTTTTTTGTATTGTTCTAAAGAAATGTCTTTTACCATGAGAAATATTGCTAAAACCATGTTTTAGTGACGTGTCCTAACGAACAGAAGGCCTAGGATGAAAGTTTACGATCAGTTTGCCTAAAAGTTATTTCTGTGCTTCAATCTAGAAAGCCCCAACATAAACAACTAGATAAGCTCAATTGCAAAAATAAACTCAAAAAAATGTAGGGGAGGGGTTGAAAAGTGGAATATTGTTTTCTGCCCAGTAAATACGGAATAACTTATTTTTTAAAAAAAAGACATGACACAGAGAAAACTGTTTCATTTTTAAGGACTGCTTTACTTCTACCTCCACCCCACTTCACTAAAGTATGATAAAGTCGAGCGAAAAAGAGAAAGCCACAAGCCGCTGTCTGTTGGCCCACTTTGGCTGCACAACGGGGAGACCCCGTTGAATGGCGGCCCCTCCTCTCTGAATTTCCTCGCTTTTGTAAATTTGTTAGTCTGTCCATGAACCTTGTTTGAATAGAGTTTGGTACTTAATGGATGATTGTATTGTATTGTAACTCACAGTGTAACACATCTTTTCTGTATTTATTTTAAATAAAGGCTTTCTAGAAACCAAAGGGCTTAAGCTGTAGGAAATAAAGAAGAAAGTGTGTGTCGTGTTACTCAAACGGCCCAGAAGTTTCTGCCAACCCAGGACCATGGGGAGGCCTGGCCAGCGGCAGGAAGCAGGGCTGGGTAGTTCGGAGTTAGCCAGGGAGAAGCCAGTGCTGACAAATTCTGCAGCCAGAGGGTCTGTGGCCCCAGGGAATCTGATTTTGGCCCAGGGATGTGGGCAAGGAGCCTGGCGGGGGTGGAGCCTACATTTCCCAACAAGTGGAAAACCTCTAGGTCAGGTATTCAATGGAAACGTTTCTTAAACATTTGCAGTTTAGGGTTTAAATCCAAGATTTGGCTAGGCTCGACTATACCAGTGGAATTTTATGAAGACAAACAAGTGTTTGAAAATCAATGAGGGTGGGGTTACTAGATGCAAAACTACACATACAGAATGGATAACTAACAAGGTCCTACTGCATAGCACAGGGAGTTATACCCAATATTCCGGGATAAAATATAATGGAAAATACTATGAAAAAGAATATATAAACACACATATATATGTGTGTGTGCTCGGTCGCTCAGTTATGTCCGACTCTTTGCAACCCCATAGACTGCAGCTTGCCAGGCTCCCCTGTCCATGGGGTTTTCCAGGCAAGACTACTGAAGTGGGTTGCCTTTTCTTTCTCGAGGGGATTTTCCTATTTCAGGGATGAAACCCAAGTCTCCTGCATCTCCTGCATTGGCAGGTGGATTCTTTATCACTGAGCCATTTAAAGCTGAATCACTTTGCTGTACAGCAGAAATTAACACAACATTGCAAATCAACTGTACTTCAACAACAATAACAAAAAAATAAAATGACTTGGACAGTTGAAAGAAAAAAAGGAAAATCAATGAGGAAAAATCAAATGGGTCTAGAAATGATCCCCTTTCCAAGAGTACTAATACAGTTTAGGATAACATTTCTGATGTCTTCTGCTATTTTAAAACAATGTATTAAAGGAATGTATACTTTTATAATATTGATTACATCAGCAGCTATATGAGGAAGAACATGCATATTCAGAAAAGAACTTATATTTATCCGTGTGAACACACTATTAAAACAATTTCAAGTGATTGCACATTTTTCTTGTTCCTAATAACTTGAGGTGGAATTCCCACTTTGTATATCAGGTAATTCATGTAAATTCTTCTAAATTATAGGTTGATAGTCTCACCTCCAAAATACAGTGAGGAACACTGTACAGATATTTTTTTGGTTTGGCAAAACTATTGTTGGGAATGCAGTCCATTACAGACTCAAATCTCTTCTTTTTGAGAGAGTGTAGGAGAAATTTCACTTAGATACGAGNCCCTGAGGATGGCCAAAGCTTGGTAAGAGGAAAACATACAGCTCTAGTTTTACGTTTTGGGTGGATTTTCATTAGGACGCAGCAGGGACATCCACAGAATAAGGTGCAAGGTCTGGAGTGAGCGTCAGGTTGGGTCTCAGGCCTGAAGGACAGAAGGACAAACGCTGGGGCGGGCGGCCCAGCAGCCAGGACGTGCAGGGCCTCAGGACAGGCCTTTGGAGAAGCCGTCCCTGGTAGCGAGGGGCCGACGGCAGTGTTCCAGAAGCCTGGTGCCTTGTGTGTCCTCAGCCTCCGGAGCCCTGTCGTCACTTCCTCTGACACCTCTGCGTCCCGTCAGACACACTCATCAGGACCTCAGAGATAGAGACCTCGGCCTGGACCCCAGCGCCTTTCCACGGAGGTCTTACCATCAGCCTCTGCCAGGCCTCTGAATCCGAGGGCGCGGCGCGGTCTGAACCCTTCAGGCCTTCTCTCTTCCCCAGTTGGCCTCTTCCGCCCCCAGACAGCACTCCGCTGGCCTTCCTCTCTCCTTTCCAGTGTCCTTTCTGGACCCCCATCTTCTCCTCAACTTCAGGATTTTGATTTTCAAGTTTGGCGAGCACTTAGCTCTTACTGGATTTCTCTGCCACTAAATCTTCCTTCTCACTGGATCAGTGATCTTTAGGAACATATCTGATCGTGTTCTTCTGCGGTTGAAAGTGCTTTGGTGGCCGCCCAGTGCCCTGAAGGCCACCTTCCTTCTTGCAGTCCCCATGACCCGGGCCTTTACAGTGTGCCTGTGGTTTTCCTGGTAGTGTGTGTATTTAAAAGTCAGCTGTTCCTTGTGTTCCACTAGTCTCTTAAACTTTGTTGAATATCATCCTTTTTCTTTTCTTTTCTTTTTTGAAGTGTTCAGGTTATTATCATGCGTGGCATTGACATTGGTGGAGAGAGTTGACTCCTACCAGAAATTATTCCAAAGTTGCAGCTCATCACTGACTGCCATATTTTGCAAGTAAATCTTGTCTAGAGAATCAGCATTCTTTATTAAAACTTCTCTGTGTCTAGTTTAGAAACTATAGAGACTACGACAAGGACATGTGTGCCCAGTTACTCATGTCGTGTCTGACTCTGTAGTCCACCAGGCTCCTCTGTCCAGGGTTGTTTTTTTTTAAGGCAAGAATACTGGAGTGGGTTGCCATTTCCTTTTCCAGGGGATCTTCCTGACCCAGGGATCAAACCCATCTCCTGCATTTGTGGTAGGATTTGGTCACCTGGGGAGCCCAGAACAAGGATATTATTCTGCCTTAAACTTTCATAACAGGGCAGAGCAACACAGCTGGAGGAAAATCTTTCCTGTGTACATGGGACAAATGGATTTTAAGAGCTCTACTCCTAGACACACGATTCTTAAACACATTATATGAATTCAAGACAATTCTGCTTCTAAATGACTGCACCACAAATAACCACTTTGCCATGAGTTTTCAACTTTTAAAGGAGTTAATAGTTGTGAGTCATTTCACTTTGCACTGTGAGCAGAATTAAACTAAATGGAATAAACTTTACAAAATGTAGCATGTGTAATTATTGTAATTCCATAGATAAACTCTCTACTTCTACTTCAGAAGGAATATGATGGTCTTCTGTTCTGATCACAGCTGGCATGGGGACCAGAGACTCAAAACAGCAACATGCCTTGGTCATTGGAAGAGTAGGCATCCCACTATAAACACTCATTTTTTTTTCACTTGTAAAAAATCATCTATAATTCATGGTTCCTACCTTCTTGTCTATGACATTCTCTACCTATTAGCTCTTGAGTTTGAAGGTAGGTATCTCCACACACGAAAGAGAGCAGTCATGAGGTTTTTATGACTCCATTTGAACATGGACAAGACTAATACATACAAAATTCCCATCACATTTTGGAAATAAGTGTTTCGTGCAGTGTTTATTGAGCAAAAATTTTGTTTTCTACTTGGTTTCTATATTTTTTCCTCCGAGTATTAGATGGCCAAAGTTTTTACAGCCCCTTGTGTAGATGTTCAGTGTTTATTCCCTGTTGGTTAATCAAGACTAAAATAGTACTGAAATGAGTAAGTCATGTGTTCATACCATCAACTTACCTGTAATTTTGCACAGCAAGGAAGGGTGAAGTCAGGCAGCACAATGATGTGTCATTGAATTTTCAGAGTCCTTTGGTGGTGTTGGGATTGAAAGAAAATTTCATCAAATGATCATTTGGAGGTAACTGTAAGCACATCTTTGCACTCAAAAATAAGATAAAACTGTAAGATGAAATTTAACAGTTATCTATATAATACTTTACAGATACGGGTATTTTTTTTTCCATTAGACTTTTTTTGTATTGTTCTAAAGAAATGTCTTTTACCATGAGAAATATTGCTAAAACCATGTTTTAGTGATGTGTCCTAACGAACAGAAGGCCTAGGATGAAAGTTTACGATCAGTTTGCCTAAAAGTTATTTCTGTGCTTCAATCTAGAAAGCCCCAACATAAACAACTAGATAAGCTCAATTGCAAAAATAAACTCAAAAAAATGTAGGGGAGGGGTTGAAAAGTGGAATATTGTTTTCTGCCCAGTAAATACGGAATAACTTATTTTTTAAAAAAAAGACATGACACAGAGAAAACTGTTTCATTTTTAAGGACTGCTTTACTTCTACCTCCACCCCACTTCACTAAAGTATGATAAAGTCGAGCGAAAAAGAGAAAGCCACAAGCCGCTGTCTGTTGGCCCACTTTGGCTGCACAACGGGGAGACCCCGTTGAATGGCGGCCCCTCCTCTCTGAATTTCCTCGCTTTTGTAAATTTGTTAGTCTGTCCATGAACCTTGTTTGAATAGAGTTTGGTACTTAATGGATGATTGTATTGTATTGTAACTCACAGTGTAACACATCTTTTCTGTATTTATTTTAAATAAAGGCTTTCTAGAAACCAAAGGGCTTAAGCTGTAGGAATAAAGAAGAAAGTGTGTGTCGTGTTACTCAAACGGCCCAGAAGTTTCTGCCAACCCAGGACCATGGGGAGGCCTGGCCAGCGGCAGGAAGCAGGGCTGGGTAGTTCGGAGTTAGCCAGGGAGAAGCCAGTGCTGACAAATTCTGCAGCCAGAGGGTCTGTGGCCCCAGGGAATCTGATTTTGGCCCAGGGATGTGGGCAAGGAGCCTGGCGGGGGTGGAGCCTACATTTCCCAACAAGTGGAAAACCTCTAGGTCAGGTATTCAATGGAAACGTTTCTTAAACATTTGCAGTTTAGGGTTTAAATCCAAGATTTGGCTAGGCTCGACTATACCAGTGGAATTTTATGAAGACAAACAAGTGTTTGAAAATCAATGAGGGTGGGGTTACTAGATGCAAAACTACACATACAGAATGGATAACTAACAAGGTCCTACTGCATAGCACAGGGAGTTATACCCAATATTCCGGGATAAAATATAATGGAAAATACTATGAAAAAGAATATATAAACACACATATGTGTGTGTGCTCGGTCGCTCGGTTATGTCCGACTCTTTGCAACCCCATGGACTGCAGCTTGCCAGGCTCCCCTGTCCATGGGGTTTTCCAGGCAAGACTACTGAAGTGGGTTGCCTTTTCTTTCTCGAGGGGATTTTCCTATTTCAGGGATGAAACCCAAGTCTCCTGCATCTCCTGCATTGGCAGGTGGATTCTTTATCACTGAGCCATTTAAAGCTGAATCACTTTGCTGTACAGCAGAAATTAACACAACATTGCAAATCAACTGTACTTCAACAACAATAACAAAAAAATAAAATGACTTGGACAGTTGAAAGAAAAAAAGGAAAATCAATGAGGAAAAATCAAATGGGTCTAGAAATGATCCCCTTTCCAAGAGTACTAATACAGTTTAGGATAACATTTCTGATGTCTTCTGCTATTTTAAAACAATGTATTAAAGGAATGTATACTTTTATAATATTGATTACATCAGCAGCTATATGAGGAAGAACATGCATATTCAGAAAAGAACTTATATTTATCCGTGTGAACACACTATTAAAACAATTTCAAGTGATTGCACATTTTTCTTGTTCCTAATAACTTGAGGTGGAATTCCCACTTTGTATATCAGGTAATTCATGTAAATTCTTCTAAATTATAGGTTGATAGTCTCACCTCCAAAATACAGTGAGGAACACTGTACAGATATTTTTTTGGTTTGGCAAAACTATTGTTGGGAATGCAGTCCATTACAGACTCAAATCTCTTCTTTTTGAGAGAGTGTAGGAGAAATTTCACTTAGATACGAGTATTAGGACATAATGGGTTTTTTTTTTTTTTGGTGGAAAAATGGACTTCTCATTTTTTAGACTGTGCAAATCTTGTGAAGAACAGTATCCCTTCTTTGTGTTGGGGCTAGGAAGCTGCACCTTAGAATCCTCTGTGAAGTCGCTGAGGCCATGTGCTCTGGTTGGTGGGTGGGTCAGTGATGCTCTCCCTGGGCTCATCAGCCCTCCCAGCTGGGTGGGGTCACCAACTCTGAACTCGAGCATCCGTGAAATGGGACGATAGTGGTGCCTACCTCGTGGGGCTCTTGTGAGGATTAAAAGACATAAAATGTAAGTTCCTATATAGTAAATATTCTTAAGTAAGCACCTAGTCTAGTACTTGGTTTAGAGTAAGGAATGTGGAATGAACGAGGGAAGGCAAGCATTGCTATGATAAACCAGAATTTAAAAATTGTCTAACTTCTGCCATCACGCGCTTTCAATGATGACGGCCTACCTGAAATATTTTTAAAATGCTTCATTGTATAAGCTGTCTCAGCGATCTGACACGACTCCCCCAAGCCCCCACTCGACCCAATCACCAGGAGGCTGCTGTGAAGAACAAAAGCTTTTTGGTGGCTTAGTAAGTACAGGCTAATGATTCAATAAGAGATTCAACCACTCGTCTCTCTCAAAAATGTCATCTTGGCTCCCAGGTTAAAATGAATGCCATGGGTTCTCTGTCTACTAGGGGGCATACCAAAACACCTCCATACGCCCTAGAACTGAATATCGGCTCACAGCCGGGCCCCAGGGCCCCCAAGACACACAGGAGCCCTGGTTCCAACCCCAGAAAGACAGACCCTCTTAACCAGTGGTTTTCCTTCAAGCCAGAAGCCTGGCTGCCTTCATGAACTCATCTCAGGTGCCTGGTATATCAACTTCACTGTTCATTTTTATTGGTTTTAATTTTTAATTTTCTGATTTTTAATATGCTTCCTCCATTTTAAGGGGGACATAGCCTGGTTATAAGTCATCAGCCAACCATGAAAATACTAACCATGGAGTAGTTAACTTCAATTTAGCCTTAAGTTTGCTTTGTGTAGTTTCTGCTGCATGGGTTTGCATTTGGTAAGAAGATGCAGCTTCCTTTTGAATTTCTCTTAAAACTTCTAAGGAGGCAAAGAGAAGCAAAGACAGCCAGATAAGAGAAGATACATTTTCGAGGATGGTTTTTGTTGAGATTATAGTCACTTGGTTAATCAGTTTATTTGGCCAAGCTCTTGCCCACCTGCATATATAAACACTACATTTGCCACAAAGAAGGCGGAATTGCACCTAGTTGCATGCTACTGCATGGATGGACCTTGAGGATGCCATGCTCAAGGAGATAAGCCTGACACGGAAGGGCAGATAGTGTGGGATCCACTGACAGGAGGCAGGAGGTTCCCTGGAGGAGTCGAATTCATAGACACAGATAGTAGAAGGGTGCCGGCCCCGGGCTGCAGGGAGGGGAGTGGGAAGTGGCTGACGGGGACAGAGTTTCAGTTTTAAAAGATAAAGAATGTTCTGGAGATGGATGGTGGTGTGATGATAGCTGTTCAACAGTGCGAATGTAGTTAATGCCTTTGAATCGAACACCTAAAAATAGACATAGCAAAATTTTACGTCTATTTTATGTAATAAAAAGCCACTAAAAAAAATTGTACCCAGCTCTCCTCAACAAAATGTCTTGACTTGTTAATTATGACATTGACTCATCCATATCCTGACAACTCCTTTTCTTACTGTGCTGATTCTAATACCATCGACCACGTAAATGCCGAATTCTGCTTTCCTTCAAACTGTACTCTGTGAGGTGCCCGATGAGACCTCAGGCAAAGGTTTCTGAGCATTCGTTTCCACCTTGGTCTCTTTACAAGTGCATCTGACAACCCACCAACGAGATGTTGCAGCTTCCCGTATTCTATTTTCAGTTCGCTTAGAAAAGTTTGCGTCAACGTGCACATGCAATCAGTGATGCATGGGGAAACATAATGAGATTTGGGGGCAGAGAAAGTCAATGGCTTTGCTGCTGTACGAACATCTGGTGTTAATAACAACCTATCTGTTAAGTCATTAACATACTGTGGGGATTATAGCAAGAGGTGCCGAGGATTTTCCCCCAAGAAGGGGTCCTCCCTGAACTTGTCTATCCTTTAGTGAAGACTGCTCTGTGGCCTACTTCCTCTCCTTCCATGAAGACATGCTGTCACAAACCACATCTGGGGAATTCTGTATCAGCTCTGCTGCAGCCAGCTGTTGCCGAGACCCTTCGATTAAAAGTTGAAATGGGGAGCAGTTCTGAGGGCCCTCCACCTGCTGGGAGTTCCTGATGGAGTCATCCCAAACTGCAGACTGTGAGACAACATGCCTGTGAATCCTTGCGACTGAGCGTGTATTTGCCATGATGCTTTGGCCTCCACGGTGGATCTGCACGAACACTGTGACTGAAAGTTATTAATGACATCTGTGTCGTTAACCAAATTGGTGTCCAAAGTAAAAGAGAACCCATGTTGCAATAATAGGATTAGGGGGTCATCGTGGAGTTTTCCTCTGAGCAGGAAACCAGGACAGACTGTTTAAATAGCCGATTCCCTGGGAAGGCTAGGGTTTCTGGCATAGGGGAAGATAAGGAAGGCTTTCTCTGTATGTGTATCTGGGTCCATTTTGCACAGATCTGGAAGAGATGACTGGCTGATTATCAAACTATTGAGAAATTCAGGTAGGCACCTTAAAAAGGTGCCTTCAGGCTCAGATACCACGGNGATTCCCTGGGAAGGCTAGGGTTTCTGGCATAGGGGAAGATAAGGAAGGCTTTCTCTGTATGTGTATCTGGGTCCATTTTGCACAGATCTGGAAGAGATGACTGGCTGATTATCAAACTATTGAGAAATTCAGGTAGGCACCTTAAAAAGGTGCCTTCAGGCTCAGATACCACGGAGAGATGAAGACATCGTCACAAAAGTCTTTCAGACAACATGCAGGTTTCCACCATGACCAACTAAGCCCAGACAGACTGACCCCAAATTCTTAAAGTTACACAAAAGATGGTCCCAGAGGAAGCAGCTCAGTGAGAAGCTGGGAGAACCTGGGCAAGGATCACATTAGAGAAAATGATGTATGTGTGTGTGTGTCTGCGTGTGTTTAGGAGAAATGTATAGTGTCTATTTCACTACTATAGTATTCATCACCTTACAGAGAATTAAAATTTAAGAAACAATTGAAATCATTTTCAACACCAAGATGAAAAATACTCTGTTGGTTAGGTTCAGATTCCAGCAGGCTGAAACCATTTTGTAAGGACTATTTAGAATATAATCACAACTTCGCCTCCCATCAGGGCACGGGATCACCATATGCTGAATTCCATACGGAACCACTCATGCCGATGGGCTGTTTTCTCTTCCTCCATAATCTAAACACAGAGTTGTAATCTCTGAGTCCCCAGGTTCTACGAAAGGGAAAGATTTCAGGAAAAAAGAGCAAGTTAGGATTGCACTAATGCGTTCCATTTATACGTGAGATTGTTACCTACTCCAAACAGTGTAAAAGCAGGCAGCATAGATACTGTTCTTAAAACAGCCTTTATTGAGGACTACTGGTTGACAATTTATATCAAATATATCTCTAATCCACTCTGAAATCTGTAAAGTTAAGTTAGTTCAGACAGCTAAAGGTTATTCTTGGTCTTAGGTACACAATGTCACTCTCCTTTCTCAGATATGATTTAGAAAATCCCAAGAAATTCACGCAGAGACTTAACATTAAATATTCATTAATAAGTAGTGCACTTAAATTTTTGAGCATGCATATTTAATAAATATTTTTAGTGTGTCTTAGATTTCATACTATCGTTTAGACAGTTTCACTTCCATTTTTCAGACAGACAAGGCCTTTTAGAAGATTCTTTTTTTGTATCTGTTTGTTTTTCACTTTTAACTATTTAGTGGAGTCTCTTAGGAACCTTTCGGATCTAAATGTCCAACAATCACACACCATTGCCTGACTTAGGCAGACAAGCAATTAAACATTCTTTCATTAAAATGCCATTTTCCCTAGCTTGAAGGAACAGAGCCCCAAATCCTGTACAAATAATTCATTGGACAATAACAAGAGAAAATAAGTATTTTTCTCCATCTTTTTCACTAACCAGAATTCTTGTTATAAAATTATAAATAACCCATATATATCCAAACATTAGTCCATTTGACTTGCTGACTTCTTTCCACCCAAATATTCTAATTTACTTAGACACTCCAAAATGAACTTCTCTTGGAGGATTTCAGGGAGTTACAGAAACAGTGTTCTTAATCTTTGGTGGAGACTTTAAATATTTGAAGATATTAAACAGTTGACATTTTGACAACGCTAAGTATGTTACAGAAGTGATATGAGAACTCAGATATTTTGTTTCTACGCCATTTTTTAAATCGTGTGTTGACAGACGAACAGTGCTGTAAACATGCTGGGCTCGGGAATGGCAATCTCAACAGTAACAAAACCGTCCTGGCCCTCAAGCTGCCATTTTCCAGGATGTACCTCCTGCCTCTCAAGTTACATTCTCAGATTCTGCATGCATTGTAAAGAAGCGGGTAGAAAGGAAACCTCTTAAAAGCACAGTATCAGTATTATTGCAGAATCCGCGTGGCCCTGAGTGAAATCATATGTGGGTGATAAGCGGGTGAAGAAGGCAAGTCAGGAAAATCACAATTTTATGAGGAGGAGTGCGGAAGTTTTGCTCACTGACTGTTGGTCTAACTTGTCAATTTTCCACACATGGAAGTTATTATTGCAATACTGTTGTCTTAAACAGACCCAAGGATTTTCACCATGGACTCATATCCATTTCAAAATGTGACAAAAAAATATTAAAGCTTCCAGTATGCAAATTTTAATCTCTTTGGGTGTCCACAAATATATATATGTGACAGTATGTCTCTACATGACATTAATATCCATGTCATCAGTTGCAATGCGTGACACTCTTATTTGTGCATGTTTACTCTGCATGATAAAGAATGGTGGGCACTTCAATACTTTTTTATGAATCGGACTTAAATCTGATCAAGAATACATCGCACTTAGGCATTCAGGCTAAAAGCAGTTAAGAATTGTCAAAGACCTTCCCCAAGCCCGCTCTCGGAGTTAGTGCAAATCATTAATCATATTTTATAAACAGGGATCTTTCTCTCGAAGTTTCTCAGCCCTCTTGCTCCCTCCCTGTCTCTCCCCTCCGCCCCAGCCCCTTCCTGCGTGGAAATACACGCACATGCACACACATCATACATGCATACAGGCTGCACTCACATTGCACACATGCAGAATGGCCCTTAGCTGAGCGTCCAGCTTTGCAGGCACAAGCCCCTCCCTTGGCGCTCGTCCGGAGTAGTTTCTGTTGCAAATGCCCTAAGTTGGAGAGGGCCCCGAGCTGCAGCAGCCGGTTACGTTAGCGAACGTTAGGGACCGAGAGAAATGCCACGGCGGAAGGTAACGCCTGGACTGAGGCGCGGCCTCCCCCGAGAGCGCAGTCCGGGTCCTGGATGGAACCCATGTCCACCGCGGATCGTCACGAGGTCAGCGGAACACTGCCCGAAGCCCGGTGGGCGAAGGCTGCCTCACCCCGCGCCCAGATCTACGTCACCGCGGGCTCGGGGTGGGGGGCTCTGGCTCCCAGAGCCTCCCCCGGTCTCCTCCCCGCCTTCCCCTCCATCTGCCCGCTCCCGCCCCTTCTCCTTCTGCACCACCCCCTCCCCCCACCCCATGGAAGCTTTCTGAGGTCAAACTGGAATTTCTATTCCCAAACTTAACTTAGTGCAACTAACTGTGGCCCACGGAGAGTAGCTGAGATGAGAAAATGGAGTTTGAAACACAAAAATCACACTGGAACTTTTCAAGGATTTAAGAAAAAAAAAGTGATATTTTAAAACTGATATCCAGTAAAACGCTAGTCCTGAAGTCTTCCCAGTGGGACCCCATCTTGATCTGCTGTTAATCTGCAGATACTCTGCGCCTGGACTCCCCTAAGCTCCTTTAGCAGGAAGTTAGGTGAAACGCACACCCCGAGCGGTTGCTAAAGCACGCGCGGTTGGGACCACCGGAAGGATATCCGAGTATAAATCTGGATTCGAGGCTTAGCGCTCAGGTGCCCGAGTCGGCTGGAAATGCATCCCCAGCACGCCTGCACGTATGGATGCGTGCTCGTGTGTGTATCCGTGTGTGCGCGTCAACAGCTTCCCCTCACTGGATCTGCGGCAGCGCTGGCCCTCGGGAAGCAGGGGCGACAACTAGCCTCTGGGATCGTGATTCAGTGCTATTAGGGGAAGAATTATCTGTGTCTGAGTCATCGCGAGCCTCCAGACTTTCCCCGCAGTGTGGCAGAACTTTGTGCTGATGAGACAATAGTGAAGCGTGTGCGTTTCCTACAGGGCAGACCATTCCGGTGCTGGGGGAAGCCTCGGGCCTGCGCCCAGCTGCTGGGGCCCGGCCCCCTCCCCGCGCCGCGTAGCCCCCGGAGCCCGGCCAGCGCCGGAGTCCCTGCGGGGCGGGCGCGTCCCGGGCGCGCGCGAGGGGCGCGGGGAGGGGGCCGGTCTCGTGGCGGGCCCCGCGCGCCCTCGCGCGTCCCCCGCGCCCGGGCGCAGCTGGCGCGGTCGGTCTAGTGCAGCGCTCGGCTCCGCGCTTCGGGCGCTCGGCTTCACCTTCAGAGGCGCGGGGCGTGCGCGTCCTTCTCCCCTGGCCTCCGCCTCCCCCGCAAGGTAGGGGCTGCGGTGGGGGCGCCGCGGGGGCGGGGGGCGCGGTGACCAGGCCTCGACGTGTGGGGGACCCGGCGTTCGCCGCGGGGGTGAGGGCGCCGGGGAGGGGCTCCGGGGCGCGGGGAGGGCTGCTCGCTCCCTCGGTGGGTAGTTGCTCCGCTCCGCAATTCCGGGAGAGGGAAGATGCAACTTCAGGCGGCCGGGCAAGCGCCGGAGAGGTGGCTTTTACCGCAGTGGAGGGGCGGGGTGGGGGCCAAAGGGGAGCGCGGAGGAGGCGCTGGCTTTGTACACTTCGTCAAAGGCGACGCGGGAGGAGGGGAGCTCGGATGCGCTCTCCATCCATTAGGAGACAAAGAGCAAATTGCCTTACTTTAAAGTAAAACGCTCCGACTAATGAAGGTGGGTGATGGGGTTGTGGGGCCGGAGGAGCAGCTTCAGTTATTAAGGGTTCGGCGTATGGGGTCGTTGCCTGTGGGCACCGAGCGAGGCTGCCTCGGGGACAGGTTTGCAGGAGGGGCGTCGCTTTGCCCCCCCTCCCTTGGCTCCCTGCCCGTCAGCTGGGAGCGCAGAAGTGACCCTAATGTTAAAAGAAGTGAGAGCTCTGAAGGGAAGTTGGGGCAGGGGTGGGGGTGGGGGCGAGGGTTCTTGCAATGACTCTGAGGAGCGGTGGGGAGGGGGTCTGGCAAGCGGGGACTCCTCGGAGATGCACCCAGCCTGCCAAGGGTGGGAGCAGGGGTGGGGATGGTGCTAATAGCGATTTACACCCGGGTATACACCAGGAAAGAATACTTGGGGTGTGTGTATTTGGGGAGGGGAGGGTCGGAAAAGCGCCTGGTCTGCCATTTCCAGGGAGAGCTAACCTACTGAGGAGTTACGATCATTATTTAGGTTAAACCGCCTCGTTAAGTTTTAAAGAATAAGTTTGAATGAATAAGTTTGTATGAATAAGTTTGGTAAAAGCCAGCTGAGCTGGGTATTTAAAACACTGGTTCGTGGAGGAGGGTTGATGTGCGGTGACAATCAGCGGTGGTGGGCTGGGGGGCCGGTGGACCCCTGCTATCAGGGGCCAGGGAGACTGAGCCTTTTACCCAAAAAATGTGGGTCTGTTCGTCAGCCCCGGTTATTATCGGCGTTAACAAGCTCCCCACTGCAGACCCAGATCTGACCAGGAGCTTCTGGGTTGTGGGTCTGTAGCCTACTCATTCCACTGGGCTTATTGATAAAGAAGTAATTGGTCTCCGGGTGTGCAGAGATCAACTTGCTCAGCCTTCTTTTTAAAATATATTCATCCTGTGCCTTATTTAATCCAGATGCACAAAAAGCCATTTGCTGCTGCATTGTTGG
This sequence comes from Neotragus moschatus, assembly GCA_006410615.1. Taxonomy (NCBI): domain Eukaryota; kingdom Metazoa; phylum Chordata; class Mammalia; order Artiodactyla; family Bovidae; genus Neotragus; species Neotragus moschatus. The sequence goes on from SJYA01002784.1 coordinate 238,117, forward strand.
TTTACATTTTTTGAAAAGGCGACTNGACTGAAAGCCCCGGGGGCCGGGGGTTGGGCCTGCCGGCGGGGTCCACCGCGTAACAAAGGGCAGGGCTGCGGGACCCTGGGCCGCGCGCGGCGCTGACCTAACGGCAAGTCACAAAAGTCTCAATTAAGCGTGCAACAGAAAGACATTTCCCCCGTGAACCTGCCCTTATTCTCCAGTCTTGATTAAAGATGATTTAAACATTGAGGTGCTCCCACCCGGTGGCTTTGTGAGGCATACCATTAAAGGACTGACCGGAGGAGAGTCAAGCGTGGGTATTCTCCCAACAGGATCTTCTCCGGATTATTTTTCCTGCCTCCCTATTAATACGATTGGAGTATTTCGGTTGAGGAATGTAAGTGCTACTTTAGGGAACTCGGCATGCCTGCTATTCGGTAGGATCCTTCTGCTGCTGCGCAAAAAAGAGCTGATTTTACCATTTGTTTGTTCCTTCATTTTCTCTGGCATTCTTTGATTGTGGCGTCAAAATAGCTGTGTATTTATATTTACGCAGACCAGCCAGAATTAAGTGCCCCGCAAGCCACTGCTGCGCAGCTTCCCTGTGTGTGAAGTGGGAGGGGCGGAGTTGGCCCGGGTCTGAGGGCTCCGGTCAGGGAGAGGGACAGACAGTTCCTTGAGAGCAACTCCCAGCTCCCCTGAGTGGGCCCTGGGAGACCCTGAGTTCTGAGCCAGACTCCAGTATTTTGGTAATGGTATTCGAAGTTTGGTGTGTTAAGATACAAATATATCATGTCTGATATTTTTCTTAGTTCATTAGTAGGACTTTGTTTTAACTTGCCAATTCGAATATAATGAAACCCTTAAAGCGCAGTAACATTCTTAAAAAAAAAAAAAAAATCCCAAGGGATGTGCCCTCAAACAGGGAAGAATGGGGGAAGTCTCTAAAATGAAACAGAATAATCAAGGAGCCTATTTGGTAGGTAAAGGAGAGGAGTGCTGCTTCCTTTTATTTCTTAAAGCTGTTGTTTGTCAGAGCTGCTGCTGCTAACTTGCTTCAGTTGTGTCAGACTCTGTGTGACCCCATAGACAGCAGCCCACCAGGCTGCCCCATCCCTGGGATTCTCCAGGCAAAAACACTGGAGTGGGTTGCCATTTCCTTCTCCAGTTGTTTGTTAGAGCAGTCTTTACAAATGGCTTAATATACTGAAACTTAATCAAGAACTTTTAACGTTGGGATGTGTAATTGATATTAGTCACTGATGACCCAAGAGTAGTTTTCATCACCAGTCTTAATCCCATTGTTAATTTGTAAAGGACCTTTAAAGTTGACTAATTTAGATATTAAAGTTTTCTTGGGGCTCTGAAGTCCCACATGTCTAACTTTGTAACATGTCCCACACACCAACCCAGGGTGAATTAAATGGGTGATGTTTGTGAAAACAGGTCGATGCTGAAATCGCCTATGTCTCCACTTCCATGAATTAAACTTTAACTTCACTTACCTTACCTGCTCCTACTTGAAGATATCTGAGTCTTACAGGTGGAGCATTTGGTGTGGAGATTAAGTTTAGCAACAATTATGTAAAAAAGAAAAGGAAACTTCTTTAAAGAATAACTCAGAGTGGGGTAAGCTCTAACAGATGGTTTTCAGCCTTACTAAATAGGGAAAAATGATAATGTGACCTAGGAATTTAAGGAGAGTTTAGTCATGGACAGTTCTTGAAAAACCAGTACTTGGTTTATTGGATAATTGTGGATTTTTTATTATTTTCTAGGATATGTATTGGTCTTATTCATAAGTTACCAGATCGGCTCTTTTATAAAGAATTTTGTGAGAATGCCTGTAAGTCTGGCCAGAGCTTGTGTTTAGAGTTTCAACTGCATTATACCTTAATGGCACAGAAATAGGAAACTGAAATAGAAGCTGATTCCGTTCAGTGGGAAGGAGCTTGGCCAACCGTTTGTGCTTTCGTTTGTTAATATGTTTGTTGTAAACATTCAGGATACTACACTCTTTTGGTTTTTATTCCATTTTCAACATTGGTGTTAGTTATATCGTTAAAAGTGGTATTTTGCTCATAATGTAATTAGATTTCTAACTGAATAAAGCAACTCTGTTGTACAGGAAACATAACTTTTCCACTGGTGTTTGATGGCCATATTTAGCTGGAGACAACTAAATTTTTTCAGTAACAGGCATAGATTTTGGCAGAAGGAATAGAACTAATGAAGAAAGCAGAAGAAAGTGACAAGATTTTGATCAGATATCTGCAGTCATAAATATTTGAACGTAGCAGTAGGATTCCTTCTTCAAAAGGAGATACTATAGGTGCTGTAAATGTTTCTACATTTTAGCTCTTGGATGGAGTTGTTCTGACACAGTTCTTTAAAAAAAATGCATCCCTTTGCTTTTCTAACCCCTCCCCCTCGAAAGTTCTAGAGGATATGGGAAACGTTTCTTTAACTCTCTTCTTGCTGAATGCTGTTGGGAAATACTAACCTGTGCCGCCCTGGCCGTCTGCACTGTGCTCCTCTCAGTGAACTCACAGCAGAGCTAGCACCCAGCATGTGGACCTGGCTTGGCTTGCTTAGCACTGGGCACCTTTGATCTTCTTCTCCAGAATTCTGAATGTCTAAATAGGAAAAATTCATTGCATCACCGTTGTCAGCGCCCAGATCCTTACTCAATTGGTAGGAAACCACATCTCACTTGGCTTTTGCATCTTTCAAGTGAAAAGCAGTGTCAGGATGTGGCTTCCTCCTGCAGTCTGATCGGAAAATGCAGAGGCCGGCTAGCAGGATGGAGCTTTGGGATGGCAGATGTGAATGTGGGGTTTGGGTGTGGTGCCTGGGCACCTGGAATTTGGGTACCAGCAATTTTTTGGCTGGTCGCTGGGCTTGGCGCTCACAGGTGGTGTGAGTCACTCGTGAGACTGTAGCCCTTTTCTCCTTCGGGTCTCCTCCTTGAGGATGTCACCCCTGACCTTTTCCAGCTGATCACCAGCAGTATGTCGGCAGTGGTCTGTTTGGGATTAAATGAGCCTTCTCTTTCCATGAGAGTGACAGCATTTTTCAGATTCAAGCCTTGGTGTCCCTTCTGTCTGCCTCCAGGAACAAGTGAATTTGGGGAGGAGAGAGGTGGGACTTTTCTCTTTGATGGAGGGGTGACCTTTGCCCTGAGTGAGATTCGTTCCCCACCAGAGTGAGTGTGGGGGCACTGATTTATAGGAGGGCATCCTCTTTATTTTTGGACTCCAGCTATGAATAACTTGCAGTTTACAGAAATGCTGGCAAATTGTCACAAGCCTGTATTAAGAGAGGAATCCCATCAAATGTTTAATTATGAAGAATTTCTTAATAAAACTAACCTTATGGGAAGAATAAGGAAAAAGTTTCACTATAAATTTGAAATGTCTTACCCAGTTCTTTAGAAAGCATCTTTATTTTAAAATTAATTTTCTTCAGGAGTGGGCTGTTTTAGGGTCTCCACTTAAACAGCTATGGGAGGAATACGCATGCAGGCCCCATAAATGCATTACTTGTAAGTGAGAGTTACATTCTCTGCCAAGGTGTTCCAAGTGTGTTTCAGATGGACTGGTCAGGATGAGCAGTTGCAACTGTCTGTTTGGTGTATTCTTTATCCCTCGCATCTGGCTACATGCGATTTGGGCAGCTGCAGCTTCTCTTTCCAGGGCTAATGCTGGTTGTCATGTTTCTGTCCAGAATGAACTGTTTTCCAGCAGCATATATCGGAATCATAACAAAGTGTAATTTTTGTGGCTCTCGACATCCCTTAAAATTAGTTTTCCAAAAAAGAGCTGGTGTTTAGTCTTCGATTCAGATGGCACTGAGAATCACAAAGCAGAAGTAATCAGCAATGCAACTCTTTTTAGAACCCAAACACGTAAATACGTGTAAAATGATGAGTCAAGCGCCACCCCAGAGTGTTGAAAAAGTCAATTGAAAAAGCAGCTCCATTGGGTGTAGGGAGATTTTCCTGTGTATGTCAAATACGTGTTCATTCTGGTAGGTTTCCTTTTTCTTTCTGTTCTGTTGTGGTTGATGATGTTTTGCAGTCAGGAATTTAGTCGTCCTTACGTTCTGAAAACTGACTTTAAGAAATCTGTATTACATGTGACCTGAAGTTCAGACACTTCCTCACTGGAGGGTTGGAAGGAGGAGACCTAATGTGTTTCCCTTTCAGGAGGAAAGTAAGCTGGCGCACTCTTCCTCCAGGACCAGGTAGGCTGCCTCTTCCCGTTTCTGGCACCGGGGACTGCTGTTGGCGGCTCAGCCCTCGGTGCAGCTGTCTTGCTCTTTTCTTGCTCACTCAGGAGATGGGGAGCGTAGGCTAACATGTGGTGTTAGCTTTCACGACATAGTTGAAGGGAGACTGAAAAATTGAGGTTCTCTGGTAAAACTCTAGTTTTTTCTTAGGCACTCGGAATTAAAAAAGAATCCCTTTCCCAGCATTATTTGATCTTCACTTGAAAAACCCTCCCTCTCCAACTCTTCCCATGTGAAAGGAAAGGATATTTGTTTAGGAATTTTTGTCCTTTGTCTCAGAGAAGGGCAACATGTGCCTGTGTTTGCCATATGGCACTGTTTAACCTATGTTGCTCGGACTGACTGGGGCTGCGTGAGGCGCTGATTCCTTTCAACATTCCAGAATGTTCTTTGAAAGTNTCTCCAACTCTTCCCATGTGAAAGGAAAGGATATTTGTTTAGGAATTTTTGTCCTTTGTCTCAGAGAAGGGCAACATGTGCCTGTGTTTGCCATATGGCACTGTTTAACCTATGTTGCTCGGACTGACTGGGGCTGAGTGAGGCGCTGATTCCTTTCAACATTCCAGAATGTTCTTTGAAAGTTGGGACAGTGAAGGATGCATCCAGAGTTGTGCCGAGAGGCTGTTCCTGGCTTCCTCAGCTTCTTGTTCGGTTGGTATTTGAGGGCTGTGAGCAAGTGTCGCGTTTCTTTTTTTTTTTCCCCTGAAATGATGTTTGTGGGAAAAGAGTTTGACATTAAATGTTGGCTGATTGTGTGGATTCACGAAGACACACAGCCCCATGTGAGTAGTTAAAACTTCTGCTGGTTGTAAATGGGCTGAAAGTTGGGCTGGTGAGACAGGATTTCCATTGTTTCGTTCCTAATTATTCTGGTGACTTTAACCTAGAGCTGAAAACATATGTGTTATTTTCCTTCTTAAAAAATTAGCTTTTTATTATTATTTTTCTTAATGGATGGATGAACCCTTGAACAGATGGGTGATTCTAATTTATAGTTTAAACTTTTGTGGCTGCTTTTGTTCTGGGATTGTCTAAAGGCAAATCTCTGATGTTTTCGCTGAAGAATGTGTTTTATTTATTTATACATGTTATCTGGCGTGTTTAGATAGACGTGTGTGTGATCACAAGCTTCTCTGTTACATGTTGCACCTCTGGAATGGATGGATGGTGGGCATGGATGAAGAGTCTGCCTCCATTTTTGAGGGGGGGTGTTTTTATTAAGATATAATTGACATTTAACATTGTATGAGTTTAAGGTATGCGATATTTTGGTTTGATAGTTCTTTAATTGAAGTGTGGTTTACAATACATATAGGTATCAGGTGTACAGCATAGTAATTGGATATTTTTATGGATTACACTCCACATAAAGTTATTGTAAAATATTGGCTACATTCCCTGTGCTGGGGATTATGTCCTTGTGTCCTGTTTATCTTCTGCCTATGTAGAGGTACCTTTTTCTCTCTTACTCCCCTTCACCTATCTTGCCTGTCCCCCCACTCTGCTTGCCCAGAAACTACTAGGTTGTTGACTATAACTGTGAGTCGGTTTCTGTTCTTATTTATTTACTTGTAATTGGGGAGTGGTTACTTCAGAGTGTTGTGTTGGTTTCTGCCATACAGCAGCAGAAATCAGCCATTGGTCTACACATGGCCTCCTTCTTTTGACTCTCCCTCCCACCCTCCACCCCATCCCACCCCTCCGGGCCATCGCCGAGGTGCGGGTTGAGCTCCCCGTGCTACGCAGCGCCTTCCCACTGACTGTTTCACACGTAGTGTGTGTGTCTTGGTGCTGCTCTGTCTGTGTTTAAGGTCCCGTGTGGCTGCACAGTTGCCCATCAAAGCTCCGGTATCTCTAGACAGTTTCTTGCTGAGTCAGTCTCCTCAGCTTCAATCATACTGTGTTCCCCGTTTTAAGGAAAGAAGTGAACACATTACATTCATCCATGTGTGTGTAGCCTGTAAAGTGCACGTGGCACCTGAGGATGGGAGGGTAGTGCTGGGTACCACTCAGGAAGCCTGAGTGATGTGAACTGTGCAGGGGGGCACGTGAGGATGGGAGGGTGGGCTGGGTACCACTCAGGAAGCCTGAGTGATGTGAACTGTGCAGGTGGGCACGTGAGGATGGAAGGTGGGGCCAGGTACCACTCAGGAAGCCTGAGTGATGTGAACGAAGGCCACTTTGGCTGACACATAATTCGTATTGACACCATCAGTGACCCAGGGAGATTTCTGTGCCAGTTTGAGAAAATATCATCATTCACATTGGTAATCATAGTCCAGCAGATTTAGACTCATCACTCCAAGGCTTTCTGTGTCTTTAGCGTGACCATTAGCATAATGGTGATAATTTGTTCCTTTGACTCACACTGAGTGTAATTGAAATCAGTGTTATTGTGATGAGCATAGCACAGCCCAGGTGCTCAAGTGGCTTCCTTAGCTCAGAAACGGTTTTTTACTCTTTAAAACAAGAGGCGAGGATAATGATCTCATTCCTAAAAACAAAAAACAGAACTCTAAGTAAATAACTGAATTTCTAATGTAAAAATACTTGCCATAGCAACGTAAACTTGGGACAATTCTGTAGAGTCATGAGATTAGTGGTTTAGTGGTAGGATTAAAATTGGCCTCAGTAAATTACCCTGGTGACAGAAAAGCAGAGTCTGTTAATGGTTTTACAGGAAGATTGGCTTATCAGTTATTTTCTAGGTTGACGAAAGATTATGGGCTGCTTAAAATTTGAACTTGACAAAGGAAGGTTAATTTTCCTAACAGCTATTATACACTTGAAAGTATCTGTAGGGACTGGTTAAAAAAAGAAGATACCACAGTTAGAATTTGGGATTTATTTTGTGCATGTGGGTGTTGGTTGATGGACAGTCCAGTGTTTGTTTAGCTACAAATGTACAGGGCTGTTGAGAGTGTATTTCAGCCAGCGGTTAAATGAGGTCTTCCCAGTGTCCATGGAAATAGTAGACTATTTTGGAAAGTGCGTGAGCTCTTTGGGGCCACAAAGGCACCATTTAGACGCAAGCAAGCCCAAGCAAGCTACGGTGGCTCACTGCTGCCCCTGGTGCTTGTTACGTCTTTGGGGTTTTCAGTTGATTCTATAGAATGACCGTTAAAGGAAACATTTACTTCCCTGGTTATTTACCTTTCTTTGTGCATTGTTTAAAAGGGTTCATATTGAGAGTTATACCTATGTTACTGGCAGGTGGCTTAGGGATGCTTTGGGGGTGAATTGGACATTTTACAGGTACTGAAACACAGAAGGATTCAGTGACTCAGCGAGGCCATGGTGATGGAGTCGAGCTCTCACCCAGGGTTCCTGAGTCGCGGTCTCGTGGTGGAGATGCCCCGTGGTGAACGCACAGAAGGAAGCGAGATTGCAGTGATTTCAGGATGAGCTTGTTGAGAAGGCTCAGGGCTGATCGGACCTCTGAACTCTGCGAGTCTTGTACACCCAGCAGGCAGGTTCTTTACCACTAGCGCCACCTTGGAAGTAAAGTGTAAATGAAAGTCAAGAACAAGGAAGTGAAATAATAGGTCCTGATGAGGGGAAAGTAGGATTTTGCATCCAGCTCATCTTGTTCCCTCCAGCAGATTTACTTGAACTGAAATTTAGAATCTGAGTCTTCTGGTCACTAAAAGTGAGTGAAATAGGGCTATTGATAAGTCAACTGGATGACGAGGGCAGAACTCACCGGCTCTCCCGTGAAGGAGGAGGGTTTTGTCCTGTAACCTTAAAGGACAGTCCTCACTCTGGTTTGTATGTTGGCCTTTTTCGCACAGGCCTGTGTTTTCACATAGCTGACCTTCAGCGGTGCTCTTGGAGAGAGTCTGGTGGCTTGCAGAGGGGGTTCCTTGGAGCTCCCCTGGAGCAAGGGCATCAGAATACAGCATCCCGAGTTGAGAGCTGTTTTTTGAGTCCCCATGACAACATGATCCCAGGTATTGAGCACTAAAGTTTATTGTTATAAGTTGAGTTTTTATCTTTAAGGGCCTAACACAGACTTGAATTGAGTGACTACCTGAATAACCAGCCCCCCCCCCCAAACAAATAGCTCGTAAATGCTCTATTAAGGCTCATTCCTGTTTATGAACATTGGTTCCACGCCTGCCATGTTGTTGTTTGGTATTCGTCACAGTTGGGAGAGAGGAGCTCATTCTAGCCCCTTACCCCCAGGAGGATGCTGAGACCCTCGTGGTTGAGGAACTTGGGTTGTCTGAGCAGACCAGATTCTGGGTGGTCACCTGGAGTCTGACCCTCCTCATGCTTATTGAAACCTAACTTTGAGTCTTGCTCTGAGTCCCCGGAGTTGTGTCTGTGGAGATCATGTCGTGGAAGGCCAGTGTCCTTCCGGGCCTCCACCTCTGTTCAAAGTGGCCCGGGTAACCGATGCGTCACCAGGAGGGGCTGGGAGCCAGGGTCAGGGTGCCCGCAGCGGGGACCAGCCCCCGAGCAGGTGGGCCTTGTGCAGTGTGTGGCCATGTCTGCTGTGAAGATGAGCAGAAGGAAGAATTTACAGGGTGGTCTGGGGATTTGAAGCGAGGAGACCCCTGCTTCAGCGTCCAGTCTTCCAGCCAGCCAGGGGTCGCAGCCCCTCTCCTTCAGGCCGGCTTGCAGAGCCTGCACCAAAGCCCAGGAGGGCCTGATCTTGGGAAGCCAGGTCCTTGTTGGGCAAGGGTCAGCAGCCTTTTTCTGTGAAGGGCTGGATAGTAAACATGTGGGGCTTTGTGGGCCAGAATTTGTCTGCTGGGTCTCACTCTGTCTGCTTTGTAGCAGTCGGAGAAGCAGTCACAGACAACGTATCGGTGAGTAAACAAGCTCTGTGGATACTGAAACTTGATTTCATGTCATTTCACATGTCACAAAATGCTCTTCTCTCTTTGATTTTTACCCCAGCCACCATCCTCAGCTCATACCCAAGCTCCACAAAAACAGGTGGCTGGCAAGCTGGCTTTGGCCCCAGTGGGCTGACCACTCTGCTAGGCAGTGCTGCCTGGTGGTAGAACGTTTTCAGTTTTGATTTTCTAGTTACCCTGTGCAAAAAGGGTAAAGAAATGGGTAAAATTAATGATATGGTTTATTTAACCTGGTAGATCCAAAATGTTCCTTGAATACGTGATGACGTAAAAGTTACTACTGAGATGTTCTTGGCTCTCTGTCTCGCTCTGAGCTGTGAAAATCCCTGTGGATCTTATACTCAGGGCTCAGCCCAACATGGCCTTGCCCCGTTTGGCCCCTGTGGGGCTGGAGCAGCTGTGGGGCTGCAGATGCTGTTGGGGGTGGGAGCCGGAGCTGAGATTGATCAGGGACTTGCACTCCCCCAGTTCAGCTGTTGGTAGACCAGGCTTCTAAGGGGCGGTGCAGGGCACTTTGGAAATATCTCAGATATTTCCAGAATCAGAGCAGCGTAATTAAGGGATAAAAGTTCTCACCTACCATTCTCAAGGTTTGTGCAGGAGCAGTGTGTGTGGGGTGCTGGGAAGGGCAGCTGAAGGAGGCACTGGGGTGTCCAGCAGCCCGAGGCTGACCCCGCCGCGTGTCTGTCCCCCAGAGAGTCCCTGGTAAATTGGCCCAGCATCTTTGCAAGCAGGAGCTGGCCTGTCCAGATATTCCCCTGGATTCCTGCAGCTGCCCCCCTGCCTCTGATGCAGCATCCGGTAACTCAGGTGTGTTAATCCCGGATTGCAGGTGTGTGGGAAGGAGTTGTAGTGCAAGATGCAGCCTCTGGCTTCCTGTCTCATATCCAGTCGTGTTGACTTCTGGCTGGTTGTGAAGCCCGTGTGCCTTAACTTGTCCATCTGTGAAATGGGATCAGATGCTGGCCTCCCCTGAGGGCCCTCAGAATACAGTGTGCAGTGCACCAAAAAGAAGGGGAGCCTGAGAGCAGACTAAACTGCAGATGAAGGCCACTGAAGAATTTCAGAACACACAAGGAAAGTTGTGATGGTTCCGGTTTATTCTCTCTCTCATCTAGTGGTAATTTTATATGTAGCATGTAAAAATATAAACTTTACATCCAGCATAAAAGGCATTTACTTCTTCCTACTTTTTGCACATTAAAAAAAAAGTCTGTTTCTTTTATAAGCAGGGGAGACTTGTGGTCTAATTCAGTTAGATAGATGTTCTTTATATTCAGCATGTGTGTGTGCTCAGTTGCATCTGACTCTTTGTGACTCCATGGACTGTAGCCTGTTAGACTCCTCTGTCCCTGGGATTCTCCAGGCAAGAATACTGGAGTAGGTAACCATACCCTCCCCCGGGGGATCTTTCAGACCCAGGGAGCGAACTTAGATCTCCTGCAGGTGGATTCTTGATCACTGAGCCACCAGGAAAGCCCTCCCTGGGAAGCCTATTAAGCCTTAAATCCTAATTCGCCTCATTTTTGTTTTATTAAACTCACAATACAGAAAGCAACTGTCTAAAATATAGAAACTGTCCAGTTTGCCTGGGGGCTTAAGGTGAGCCTGGAGTGTAAAGCGCGGGCAGAGTTCACTGACAGTTTTGTGTGTCGTTGTTGTAATGACGATCAGACACCAACAAAATGCTCTCTGTGCGGAGGAGCAGGGTGTTTTTCTGAGATTATGGTTTTGCAGAGCCTCCCCTCGCATTCTTCACAGATGACCTCGTGCCCATCTCATTTCGTGCTCATCTCAAATACGGTGGTTGGATGAGAACGCAGTACGCTTTGAGCTCTGTGTCAAAGCTCGTGGAAATGCCAGTGTAGGGGCTTTTCACTCAGGAGGGCAGTGTGGATGCAAAGGGAAAACCTCTTGCCCTCACACTGGACCTGGAACCAGTGTCCTTCATCAGCCGTCTTAAAGTAGGTCATTTCAGTGTAACCCTGTTAATACTAATAACAATGAAGATTCTTTTTCCCCAGATGGGCAGCAACAGTTCAGGAAAGCTGCTTCTCAGAGGGAAGAGTCAAGTCAGTACTAAGAGCAAATGGACCTCCTTTAAGAGGGTGATGCTTCTTTTAGGGAGAAGAGGGTTAAATGCAGTGTCATGAATTTCCATTCTTTCGTACCTGCAGTGTTTTTGAGGATGGTTTGTGTCTTCCTCCTGTGTTGTAAGGAATCACAGTGGGAGACATGGAGGTCTTGCCCTCGTGGGCTTTACAGTGGGCCATGTCGTGAGTGTGGCAGAGTGTGATGGGGGTGTTTAGCTACCAGCTGGAAGGGGATTTAGGGGTTTAAAATTGCAAGAGAACAAAAAAAATTGCAAGAGAATCACATTGTGTCGGTATATTTATTACCTGCCACAGTCAGGCACAAAACCCTGCCCTTCCAGGAGTCTGGCGCAGAGCGAGTCTGTGTCCCCATGAATCTCGAGACTGCTGTTCCTGCTGGCTGTTAAGTTGTCACGTTTTCGAGGTGAGACCTGGTTAAACTGCTTCCTGATTGTGGGGCTGGTCCTGCTCTTGGCCTCCAGGCTACGATCTACCTGCTGCTCCTGCCCGAGAATTCAGGTTCCGGTCAGCACGTTTTGCATGTAGACTTTAGTATTTAGACTGAAGGTCACGTTGCATTTCTCACCCTATCAATCACCGAAATGCTTCTTTGGATAGATAAATGGTGTTGAAACAGACTAGAATTCTGTTGATTCTCTCGCCTGTGGACTCACAGTATCAAGTGTTCAGAAAACGTACCGGACCTAAAAAAAAAACCAAAAAGATCGACTGGCATTCCTGTGGGATAACAAAGTCCAGATCAACGCTGTTCAGCTCTGAGAAAAAGCACTGTTTCTCTTTCTGTTTCAGTGGCCCAGCTAAACCGTGCTTTAGATGTGTGCAGGTTGAGGCAAAGGGATATTTCCTCTTAAAGGAGAAATGAGGACTGTCAGTGTCAGGATCACCATTTTCTACTGTGTGGACCTGACATTCTTAGGAGACGTTTGCCAATTTACGTGTGTCTCAATGCGTTGGATTCCATCAGTTAATTCAGTTCAGTTGCTCAGTCGTGTCCAGCTCTTTGCGACCCCATGGACTGCAGCACGCCAGGCTTCCCTGTCTATCACCGACTCCCAGAGTTTACTCAAACTCATGTCCGTAGAGTCGGTGGTGCCATCCAGCCATATCATCCTCCATTGTCCCCTTCTCCTCCTGCGTTCAATCTTCCCCAGTATCAGGGTCTCTTCCAATGAGTCAGTTCTTCGCAGTTGGATTTCATAAGTGGGTCCTTTGCGAAGAAAAGATTGAAGGCCCCGGAGATGGTCACCCTGAATTGGCTGCACATCTGGGGGCTCAAAGAGCTTAGGCGATTTCTACCTGTCATGCGAAATTTATGGGTATTCATTTGCCTGAGGATCTGCTAGTCAGATGGGACTTCAGGATGACAATAAATTCAAGTGTTCTGATTAAAACATCCCTTTCTTAGACAAACCATGGCTGGTCTTGGAGGTTAGTGGGAAGCAGACACAGGATTGCAGGCTTACATTTAATCACATGGGGCAGAATGTCTTTCCTCTCCACTTGCGTGCTTAATTCACTCCGTCCTATTTTTAATTTTGAAGATTCATGGGAGCTGAGCACAAATGACGTCCTTTCCCGTTCTCCCAAAACTTTGTCTTCTTCAGTAGCATCCCGTTTTCTGGCAGAGAGTTGATCTGAATGTCATTATTCTGGAAATTAATATGAAGCTTCACATTTTAATTATTGAGCCAGAATTGAACATGGACATCTGGGACCCGAACCTTATGCTGTCTTTCTCTTGTGTAAGGGGGTAAAGACAGACGCAGTACTTCACTTTGAAGACACAGAGGTTTTCAAAAATAAGTCACATATAAGTTCACAAAATGGTACGAAGACACGGCACTTCTCCCTTAGGTCTGCTCCTTCATTCAGCCCTGTCCGACTCTTTGCGACCTCTTGGACTGTAGCCTGCCAGGCTCCTCTGTCCATGGGATTTTCCAGGCAGGAATACTGGAGTGGTTCCCACTTCCTTCTCCAGGGGATCTTCCTGACCCAATCAAACCCGAGTCCCCTCTGTCTGCTGCACTGTGGGCAGATTCAGTACCACTGAGCCACTGAGGAAGCCCTCGTTGGGGGTGGAGTTCAGGGTAAATAACTTGTTAAAAGCAAGAGAGTTCCAGAAAAACATCTATTTCTGCTTTCTTGACTATGCCAAAGCCTTTGACTGTGTGGATCACAATAAACTGTGGAAAATTCTGAAAGAGATGGGGATACCTGACCACCTGACCTGCCTCTTGAGAAACCTGTATGCAGGTCAGGAAGCAACAATNGAAAAAGCAAGAGAGTTCCAGAAAAACATCTATTTCTGCTTTATTGACTATGCCAAAGCCTTTGACTGTGTGGATCACAATAAACTGTGGAAAATTCTGAAAGAGATGGGGATACCAGACCACCTGACCTGCCTCTTGAGAAACCTGTATGCAGGTCAGGAAGCAACAGTTAGAACTGGACATGGAACAACAGACTCCTTCCAAATAGGAAAAGGAGTATGTCAAGGCTGTATATTGTCACCCTGCTTATTTAACTTCTGTTCAGAATACATCATGAGAAACGTTGGGCTGGATGAAGCACAAGCTGGAATCAAGATTGCCAGGAGAAATATCAATAACCTCAGATATACAGATGACATCGCCCTTATGGCAGAAAGTGAAGAAGAACTAAAGAGCCTCTTGATGAAAGTGAAAGAAGAAAGTGAAAAAGTTGGCTTAAAGCTCAACATTCAGGAAACTAAGATCATGGCATCCGGTCCCATCACTTCATGGCAAATCGATAGGGAAACAGTAGAAACAGTGGCTGACTTAATTTTTCTGGGCTCCAAGATTGCTGCAGATGGTGATTGCAGCCATAAAATTCAAAGATGCTTACTCCTTGGAAGGAAAGTTACGACCAGCCTAGACAGCATATTAAAAAGCAGAGACATTACTTTGTCAACAAAGGTCCGTCTAGTCAAGGCTCTGGTTTTTCCTGTGGTCATGTATGGATGTGAGAGTTGGACTGTGAAGAAGGCTGAGCGCTGAAGAATTGATGCTTTTGAACTGTGGTGTTGGAGAAGGCTCTTTGAGAGTCCCTTGGACTGCAAGGAAATCCAACCAGTCCATTCTGAAGGAGATCAGCCCTGGGTGTTCACTGGAAGGACTGACGCTGAAGATGAAACTCCAATACTTTGGCCACGTGATGCAAAGAGCTGACTCATTTGAAAACACTGTGATGCTGGGAAAGGTTGAGAGCAGGAGGAGAAGGGGATGACAGAGGATGAGATGGTTGGATGGCATCACTGACTCGATGGACATGGGTTTGGGTAGACTCCGGGAGTTGGTGATGGATAGGGAGGCCTGGAGTGCTGCGGTTCATGGGGTCGCAAAGAGTCAGATACAACTGAGCGACTCAACTGGACTGATAGAGACAGAAGTGAAGTTACTCAGTTGTGTCCAACTCTGCGACCCCATGAGCTGTAGCCTGTAAGGTTCCTCTGTCAATGGGATTTCCCAGGCAAGAATACTGGAATGGGTTACCATTTCCTTCTCCAGAGGATCTTCTCAACCCAAGGATTGAGTCCAGGTCTCCTGCATTGCAGGCAGACTCCTTACTGGCTGAGCCAGGAGGGAAGTCCATTGGCGCCATAACATAATGCAATTCATACAGAAGATAGCTACTCCACTTTTTAACTTTTTATTTTGAAATAATTACAGATTCATAGGAAGTTGCAAAAAATGTACAGGATGGTCCTATGTACCCTTCCCCCAGCTTCCCCCAATGGTAACAGTACATCTTAAAACATTCTTGAGATGTATGTACTAGGTATTATGCTAAGTGCTTTTCAGATTTAATCCACAAAACAACTCTACGAAGTCGGTATTGATATTTACCTATTTTACATTTTAAAAATCAAAGCTCAAAGACGTTAAAATTTTATGAGTCTGATGGAAAATAGCGGAGTTGGAATTCAAATGATGGAATCTTAATTCTAAATGATGCTATATGTCATCATGTTCATGACTTTTCCATCAAATTTGTCTCTCAGCCAGAGAAGCTGGCCAAGAGAAGGAAAAGGAAAGCCTCTGTCATTTCACATGTACAGTCTTGGGATCATCTTAACTCCAGTTGGGTCGTCTCTCTGTCCCCTGCTGATTTTGACCACTGAAACATTTTAGGAGTCACTCTTTCCCTTTGTTCTCACCTAACACCCTAACCAAGGGATAAGCTGCTTGAAAACCATACTAGCAACTTCCTAACTAGCCTTTTACGATTTCTTCTGGCCAAGGATGCAAAAAATTATTTTTCTCATGCAATGTTTTGCTTGTATCAGTTCTTTGCCTTAGTAGTGACCCTCCACCAGATCTCCCATGTTTCATTAGATACTGTTTGGGCTTCTCTGGTGGGTCAGCTGGTAAAGAATCCGCCTGTAATGCAGGAGACCTGCGTTTGATCCCTGGGTTGGGAAGATCCCCTGAAGAAGGGACCAGCTACCCACTCCAGTATTCTGGCCTGGAGAATTCTGGGTGGCAAGGAGTTGCCACAACTGAGCGACTTTCACTCACCGTCTTTTCACTTTTTTTTTTTTTTTGGCCCTGCCCTTCAGCTTGAAGGATCTTAGTTTTCTCACCAGGGATGGAACCTGTGCCCCGTGCAGTGGGTCCACGTGTGTGGATGCCTGATAACAGTGGCAATCTAAGGCAGTAAGAGAAAGANTTTTTTTTTTTTTTGGCCCTGCCCTTCAGCTTGAAGGATCTTAGTTTTCTCACCAGGGATGGAACCTGTGCCCCGTGCAGTGGGTCCACGTGTGTGGATGCCTGATAACAGTGGCAATCTAAGGCAGTAAGAGAAAGACAAAAGCGGAACAGCAGATCTGGGAGCAGTGTTTCCAGGTATTGGTAATATTCCTTCTTAGACTGCATGGAGGTTGCCTGTGCATGAATGCTTTGTGATCATTTTTCATGCTATGTCTTATGATTTGGGCCATTTTTTTCTGTATGCATGTTTTACTTTTAAAAGCTTACTAAGCACACAATCCACTGAACTCTTCAGAACCGTGCACTTAAAAATGGTTAAGATGGTAAATTTAACGATATATATCTTCCCCTTACACACAATTTTAAAAAATGTTATTAAAGAATTTGTCTCTTCCTGAAAATTTTGGGTCACAAAATCTAACCCAGCACCTAAGAATTTTAAATATTCTCAGTTTTTCATCTTTAGGCAGAAATAAAGTAGCGGAGGGAGAGAAAGGAAGGAAACGGGGAGGAGGTGGGGAAGGGGCGCAGAGGAGGAGAAAAAGCAGGAAGAAGCTCGGGGAGGGGGCAAGGGCGGGGAAAGTGAAAGAGGAAGCTTTTACCTGATGTAATTTGATTATTCGTGCTACTTTTGATTTTGAAGCCGTGTTTCCCAGGCAAGTGAGAGGCACCGCGTGCGCCCCTAGTTTCTCCCCTCCCCTCCGGACCCTCAGCCGCCCGTTAGGATGCTCAGCCCTCCGCTCTCCCCCGC
>SJYA01002785.1:2251-14244 GCA_006410615.1 Neotragus moschatus
CTGCCTTGAGTGAGGTCCATGGTGTCCCGGCTTCCTTAGCAGGCAGGTCTCTTCTTCTCTTTGGTCTCTGGGGCCCTGGTTACGTGGCTTCCCACACCTGAAGTGTTTTCTCCAAGAATCAGCGCTATGATGACATTCCTCCTGCCAAGCCGCCTGACATCTTTGCAGGCCGAGCATTCTCCTTCCCACGCCCCTTCCCCACGTTTCTCTGGTTTTGTGACCTTGGTACTGGTGATGGGGGCCCAGGGCTATGTGACACACCCGTGGCTTCTGGTGTCCATTGTGCCGGGGGAGAATAACACCACTAAAGGTTTTAATCCAGTTTTGGCCGCTTGGTTTAGATACTGAAAAGTGAAAGTCATTCAGTCTGACTCTTTGCAACCCCATGGACTATACAGTCCATGGAATTCTCCAGGCCAGAATACTGGAGTGGGTAACCTTTCCCTTCTCCAGGGGATCTTCCCAACCCGGGGATCAAACCCAAATCTCCTGCATTGCAGGGAGAGTCTTTACCAGCTGAGCCACAAGGGAAGCCCAAGAATACTGGAGTGGGTAGCCGATCCCTTTTTCAGCATATCTTCCCAACCAGAGTCTCCTGCATTGTGGGCGGATTCTTTAACCAACCAAGCTATCAGGGAAGCCCTGCTGCTGGAAGCTTTTCTGTATTTTAAACAAATACACTATCATTGTGGAAGATGTGGAAACCACAACAGGCGCGCACACACACACACACACACACACACAGAAGTTGTGTCCGACTCTTTGTGACCCCATGGATTGTAGCCCACCAGGCTCCTCAGTCCATGGGATTTTCCAGGCATGAATACTGGAGTGGGTTGCCGTTTCCTTCTCCAAGAGGAGGTAATTCTCACATTCCAAGCATGGTCGCATGTCCTTCCGACCCTTTATGCGCATCTGTACAAGCAGATGTCTTCGTTTGACAGAATCAGGGTCTTATTTTATAGGTGTATTTTTCAGTAGCCTTCAACATTCCACTTTCAACTTAACAGTGAAGTGTTGTGTTTTCTTATGTCATTAATATTTTCAGAAGACATATTTTTGAAATGACTACATAGTATTCCATCTTATATGTGAACCATAATTAACCTAACCAATTGGGTTATTTTCCATTTTTTTAGAGTAAACAATGTTGTGAATAACAACTTTGCATTTAAACATTTATATAAATAGTACATATAGAATGTATATCATATAAAGCATGTCAGGGATTGGAGAAGGAAATGGCAACCCACTCCAGTACTATTGCTTGGAAAATCCCATGGACAGAGGAGTCTGGTGGGCTACAGTCCATGGGGTCACAAAGAGTCGGACACGACTGAGCACGCCAAGTTTATAAAGATATTGATTCTCTTACTTCATTGCAGGACTTTTATTATTTCTTTAGGACCGATTCTTAGTAATGAAATTACTAAGTGAAACGTATGCAGATTTTTAAGACTTTGAATACATATTGCTGGATTTTCTTCCAGAAATCTCTTCTATAAACGTGTACACCCTGCTTCATGTCTATCCCCTCCCTCCCTCTGGTATACCCTCCAGTACTGGGTGTTTTCTTATTCTTTTCAAATTAGATAAGTGAAACACTACCCCCACTGTTTTAATTTGTAGTCTTGGGTTATTGGTGAATAGAATATTCTTTTATGTGTCAGGTATCTCTATGTCTGTTTTTAGCTGCCATATTCTTTCCTACGTTCTTTGGTCAGTGATCTTATTTTTCACTGAGTTATGGACCTGCTCATCCACAGGAGATTTTCCAATCAGTGCAGATGCTGCTAGGTGTCAGTGCACCCTGTGGTCCCAGATCTTGTCTCTGCCTGGCCATGCCCTTCCATCTGGGGCTGGAGCGGAGGCCACGCCCTCCCCACGCACTGGCTGGGCACTTGCCTCCTGCGGGCCAGTTGAGAACCGCCTGACACGGTTTGACTCACCTCTGTGTGCGGCTACACCCTTGTAACATTCTGGTTTTGTTGTATCGTGCATGTCTGTGTTTAAACAGGTTCGGTGACTTGATCTGGGAAGTTGCGTCCAGAGGAGACTGTCATCAGAGACCCAGGGGGGAAGTGTCATTTGGTGGGCATGGATGCTGGTGCTGCCCACACCCTGTGAGCAGCAGAAGGCCCCTGTGGACCTTCCTGGGGGCACCCAGTTAGCAGAGGTTCCAGCCCTTTCCTGGGACTTATGACATTTCAAATAGAGGGGTCTTCCAATTTTAGGGCAGGGAAGGCATGTCAGATATTGGGAGTGCAACCATTCAAGTTGCTTTGAGGAGTCAGAAGGTTAGGGTCAGGGTTAGGGTTAGGGCTACTGTTTGTGAATCAGCAGAAAGAGAGCGGCATCTTGCCCCTTTCCCTCAGAGGGGCCTCTTGGACTTTTAGAGGCAAGCAAGGAGGGAGCCCGGAGTGACATCAGAGCATCGCTGAAACGGACCTGGGGGGCCAGGGAGCTGCAGCACAGTTAGAGTCCAGCGGGCTGCTTACCTGCTTACTGCTCCCCACCTCCTCTCGCAGGCGTCTCCTACTGTGATCCTGAGGAGCAACGAGAGGTGCTGCCCACCTTCCAAGCCCCAGAACATGCCCTGCAACCCTCCTCTGAGGCGCCCCTAGGGTCCACGGTCCAGGACCCCTGCACACAGGGTCCAGGCTGGACATCCAGAAGTATTTCTTTATACATATATATATATAGACTTCCCAACTGGCACTAGTGGTAAAGAACCCCCTGCCAGTGCCGGATACATCAGAGACATGGGTTCGATCCCTGGGCTGGGAAGATCCACTGGTGGAGGGCATGGCAACGCACTCCAGTATTCTTGCCTAGAGAATCCCATGGACAGAGGAGCCTTGCAGGCTACAGTCCATAGGGTCGTAGAGAGTTGGACATGACTGAAGCAACTTAGTGTGTGTGTGTGTGTGTGTGTGTGTGTGTACACGTATATAATATATATATGTTTTTTTAATCTTCCTACACCAGATGTTAGTTCCACTGTGAAAGATCTCTTAGTTATAACATGTGGGATCTAGTTCCCTAATCAAGGATTGAACCTGGGCCCCCTCCATTGGAGTCTTAGCCAATGGACCATGAGAGAAGTCCCAGAAGCATTAAAATAAGTTTAACCACATATATATATATATTCATAAATACATTTTACTTGCAAATAATAATTCATTACGCTCCATCACAACCTTGCCAGATAGGTTCTGTTATCACCCCATTATACACTGAAAAGTCCGAGAGGTTCCACTCAGCTGGCCCCGGTCGAAGAACTCAGGCTGTCCGGCTCCAGACTCCAGTCTCTACCAGGCACTGTCTGTGGCCCTAGTGAAGGAGGGTTCCTGCCCTGCCTCCTCCGACAGGCCCTCAAGTCCGGTCCAGATGCTGACACAGGTATTACCACATAGAATGAAACAGACCCCTTGGGCTCTCTGGATCCAGAGTTTGGAAGGGTTAGGCCTAGTGCTCTGAGGAAGGAAGTTCTATTTTGCTTCCATCCCTGCAGCAGGTTTTAGCTGTGTGGCCTCAAGAAAAGTACACTCTCCGGTGGTTATTCTTAAAAGTCTGAGCACCTACTGTATGCGAGGCATGGGGTTCATGCTGGGGTACAGAGATAACCAAGATAGCCACTATCCCCAGCTTAAGAGCAAATGGCCCAACGAAGGTCCAGTTGTGTGCAGGCAGACTGGAGTGGTGGGCGTGGGGGTCCTTTATCCTGATGCCCAAAGTATCGCCAGAGCCACAGGGTCGCAGCTGGAGGCTGAGGTCTCCAGTCCCCCTGCCACCCGCCCGCACAGCAGGAGTAGCGTTGTGCTCAGGCCTCCAGGAGCTGCTCTCAGCTTCTCTGGAACCAGCAGCAGCAGCACCTGCATGGGCCGCTTGGAGCTGAGGCAGAGAGCCCTCTCCCCTCCTTGCTTCTAGGAGCAGCTAGGCTCCTCCGGTCTCCAGTTTTCCTCACCTGGAGACTCTAGTTCTCTCCCAGCCCTGCATTTCTCAATAGTACGCTCCAAGGAAAGATTCAGTATCTAAAGTGACCAGCAGGGCTTTGCATGAAGTAGGTGCCCAGTAAATGTCACTCGAGTTAAATTCAGACGAGGAACAGGTTTTCCAGATAGCTACTAGTGCAGGAGATAGTGAAGAACAGGGGAGCCTGGCATTATGCAGCCCATGGGGCCTCAAAGAGTCAGACACGACATAGAAACTGAGCAACAACGGCTAGTTCAGCAGTGGTCTTTTAGGGTACTTTAGAAAGGAACTGCTTTTTGAGGAAGGTGACCAAAGCTGGATTCACTAATGGACTTAGCCCCAGGGCATCTCTGAGAGGGCTCAGGGGCCTTGTCCCCTCCCCACTAGTGCCATGGAGGGAAAGGAAAGAAGTGGAACAAGATGAGCTAAACAAAAAAGAGAAGCTTTGGAAGTCCAAAGGAAGCTGATATAAACGTCCACGTTGGGGGTTTCCTTGGTGACTCAGGCGGAAAAGAATCTGCCTGCCGATGCAGGAGACACAGGTTCGATCTCTGGTCCAGGGAGATCCCACAGGCCAGAGAAACTAAGCTCATGTGCCACAACTACCGATCCTGCGCCCTACAGCCCGGGAGCCGCAACCAGAGAAGCCCCTGCAGTGAGCAGCCCATGCCCCACAACTATAGAGTAGCCCCTGCTCACCGCAACTAGAGAGAGCTCATGCAGAAATGAAAACCCAGCACAGCCAATTAAATAAATAAAATTATTAGTTTTTTTTTAATCCACATTGTTAGTGTCACCTAATTTCCTTAGTTGACAGCTTCGGGGGCTCAGGGCACCTCCTCAGAGCCAGCCCCACACATCTCCCTGCGCGGTGCTCACACCCCTTCCCTGGAGATGGCGCCGGCCTTCTCTGCCTCCTTCAGAGCCGCCGGGCTGCGCGGCACTCACTGTTACAGCTGGGGCATCAGTGACCTTCGAAACCTTTCCCCATCCCCTCATTCAGTGCTCCTCTGGTTCCTGGGCTCCGGGA
Source organism: Neotragus moschatus (assembly GCA_006410615.1). Classification (NCBI taxonomy): domain Eukaryota; kingdom Metazoa; phylum Chordata; class Mammalia; order Artiodactyla; family Bovidae; genus Neotragus; species Neotragus moschatus. The sequence continues at coordinate 7,257 of SJYA01002785.1, forward strand.
GGTATGTCCCACACCCCACCGTCCAGCTCTCCGACTTCCAAAGGCTTTGCTCCTCTGGGGCTCTGTGAAGATGCTTGTTGGCAGAGGAGACAAGGGAATGCTCCTTTCACCATCCTCAGCCAGAGCATCTGCTCTATATTTTGGGGAAAGTGTGTAGCATTTTACTTGCTGCTGCCAAGTCGCTTCAGTTGTGTCTGACTCTCTGCAACCCCGTAGACGGGCGTCCATAGACAGCAGCCAGGCTCCACCATCCCTGGGATTCTCCAGGCAAGAACACCGGAGTGGGTTGCCATTTCCTTCTCCAATGCATGAAAGTGAAAAGTGAAAGTGAAGTCACTCAGTCATGTCCAACTCTTTGAAACCCCATGGGCTGCATCCTACCAGGCTCCTCCGTCCATGGGCTTTTCCAGGCAAGAATACTGGAGTGGGATGCCATTGCCTTCTCTGAATTTTACTTGAGGAAAGTTAAAAAAAAAAAAAAAAAGTTGCTGCTTAAAGAGTTCAAAAACCACCTGGACCCTTCTGCACTGCCCATCCCTGTTAATTCTTCGTTTGTCAGCCTCCCCGGGTCCACAGACTGCCCTTGCACCTGATCCTCTCCTGCATTTCAGTTCAGTTCAGTCGCTCAGTTGTGTCCGACTCTTTGTGACCCCATGGACTGCAGCACCCCAGACCTCCATGTCTATCGCCAACTCCTGGAGTCCACCCAAACCCATGTCCATTGAGTTGGTGATGCCATTCAACCATCTCATCCTCTGTTGTCCCCTTCTCTGCCTGCCCTCAATCCCTCCCAGCATCAGAGTCTTTTCAAATGAGTCAGCTCTTCACATGAGGTGCCCAAAGTATTGGAGTTTCAGNGTGTGTGTGTGTGTGTGTGTGTGTGTGTGTGTGTGTTAGTGGCTCAGTCGTGTCCGACTCTTTGCAACTCTATGGACTGTAGCTCACTCACCAGGCTCCTCTGTCCATGGGATTCTCCAGGCAAGATGCTGGAGTGGGTAGCCATTTCCTTCACCAGGGGGTCTTCCTAACCCAAGGATCAAACTGCGGTCTCCTACATGGCAGATGGACTGTTTACCATCTGAGCCACCAGGGAAACTGTGCGTGACAGTAAAACACACTAATCTCAGGTGTGCAATCTGATGAAATTTTACATGTTTGCACACCTGGTGAACACTGTGCACATCACAGTAAGTGTGTGCAACATTCCAGCGTTTGAGAAGATCCCTCCATGTCAGCACCCACCCCCAGTGTAACCACTCTCAGGGCTTTGTCACCAGGGTGACCACGCTGGCGCTCAGCCTCAGTGTCACGGTACACTCTGCGTCCAGAGGGTCCATCCATGGTGTGTGCATCTGGAGATCGTTTTTTTTTAATGGATTCAGAATATTCCTTATGCGTCTGTCTGTATGGGTGGAGATTCAGGGGCCCAGAGCCTCCTGTGAGCTCCTCTTCGACACACTTGTGGATTCCACTAGTGGTTCTCAATGCTGCTGTGAGCTGGCTGGGCATAGCCCTCGTCAGCCTCCTCCCAGCCTAGTGTGCGGTCCCGAGCCCTCTACAGACCCCAGCCCTGGACTTGAGTGGACCGGGGTGGAGCAGCTGCTGTCGAAGGTCTGAGAGTTCAGGAGTTCCTGAAGGCCTTGAACCACAGCTTATTAATTACTTGTCAATTAATAAATCAAAACAAATCAGGGACCTGAGACAGAAATAAATAAATAAATAAATAAAACTAATCTGGGATCTGTTTGCCTAGTTGAAAGGCTTTCCTAGCCCTTCCTTTAATTCTACACTGTGACTCACAGCTTTCAGGCCATCCTGTGCATTCGGTTACCCACCGTGGCCCTCCCGGGGGGCAGAGACATCAGGTGAACAGGGTCGGGCTTGGCGTTGCTCAGTGGATCCAGGACAGCACGTACCACAGTGTCTTCGATAAAGATGAACCACTGTCCTTTTGAAAGTTGTCTGACTTTCACGTGTGAAATGACCCCCACAGCAGCCTTGGTGGTGCTGGGCTGTGGGGCCACGTGCTTCGGTGCCCTTCACTTGGGGTTTGCCTGTGTCGTCCTGCAGCTTCCCACTTGCACACCTGAGGGTGTCGGTGAGTCACATCCTTTGCCTTTGGGAATATCTTTGCTCCTCCTAAAAGTCCTGCCTAGTGATTGGGTATGTTTATTTTCCGCTTCATCACGTCAGTGTGTCTGTCAAAAGCTGAACTGTGTGTCCATCGGCGTGCAGAGCTTCTCTCTCTGCACCTTTGCTTCTGAAACAGGACATGGTGGACTGAGGCACAGGCCCAGAAATCCCCCTCAGATGGCATCTCCTGGGAGGTGTGCTGTTGTGCGTGGGCCTGGGTAAGGACCATAGAAGCAAACCACGCGGGCCGCTAAAGCTGTCGTCTTTACGCAGCCGGCTGTGCCTGAGGAACTGGGAGACTACAGTGCTGTTCGCATCCTGTTTTCTGTGGCTCGGGGGCCTGAGCCACTGGCTCCCCGCCCACACGTCGTGACCTTGCTTCCCTCGCCGGTCTGGAATAATAACGGGGTGTTGCTATGTGACAAAACAAATACTCTGCCTGTAGTGTGGCCCCTCTCATGGAGGAGGAGCCCCTGGCTCTGGCAGCAGCTGCAGGGATGAGCAGGGCCCCCAACCTTCACAGGAACGCGCTCCTTTTGCCAGAAGGTGATGCTGAGGCTCCACAGGTCGGAATGCTCTTGTGAGAACTGGTGTGTTGGGGCAGCTGCACTCCACCCTCAGGAGAGGAGCTGCCCTGGAACAGCTTTGTCCCTGTTCACCCGGAGCTGGAGTCACTGCGCTCCCCCACCCCAAACTTGGAACAGTTTCCCAGGAATGTGACCCACTGCTTGTCAGTGGTGAACTGAGGGTCCAGGAGAGGCTGGGGAGGGAAGGAGCTACACACGCAAGCATCCACACCAGGTAGCTGTTGTCTGTCTCCTCACAATGCCTCTTCTCCACTCACCCAGTCACAGCCATTCATCAGAGGAGGATCAGCACCTGGCCCTGGAGAGTAAGCCAACATGCGCTGTCGAGGTTGCCTTGTGGTTCTTCCTGGAGAGAATTCTGGGGGGCCACAGTCTCTGGGCTCTCTCCCTGCCCTAGGAGCTCGGTCCAGCCTGGTAGGAGCAGTTGCCACCCGGTCACATCACCTGAGTCCTTCTCTTGGCTTGGAGTTACAACGTCCTTCCTTAGAGCATCGGCTCTGTGCCAGCCCTTCTACTGGGCACTCAGCTCAGGTGCTTCCCTGATGCTCATGCCACCATACCTGTGGGCTGCAGAGAGGAAGATCTGGGGTCTGGACCAGGCTGCTAACTCGCCCCAAACAAGGCCCCAGCAACCTTCCATTGCTTTGCCATCCTGCTTCTCACCTAGTTCTCGTTATCCCCTGATTCCACCTCGAGGAAAACAGACAACACCTACCTGGTCCGGACTGCTCTGCAGCCACGACATGTACTGCTCTCTCTCCCTCCCCAGCCCCTCCAGGACATGGCTCAGGGCTGCACTGCCTCTTCAGGATTCTTCCCGTGTCCTGGGAATCCCCCTCTCTGAGGCCGCCCCCATGCGCTTTGGCCTGTGTGCAGTCTGCTGGGGGCAGAAGGGGTGCTGCAGGCGGAGCCCCCTCTGTAGCTGTGCTCGGAGTGTCAGCGGTGACCGAGCAGAGGCCCCTTGGGCTGCAAGGCTGGGGTGGGCAGCTTCTGCTCAGCTCAGCTCTGGGTCCCCATCTAGAGATCAGGGTTAAGGTCATGCTCCTGAGCACCACTTTTCTCTCACAGAGTAATAGAAAAGTGGTTTCCTTCTGAAAAAAAAAAAAACTGAAAAATAACTGCAAGTGATAGAAGGGACAGGGCCTAAAAAAGTCGTGACTTGTATTCAGAAATTAGGAAGGTGGCTTAATTGAAGAGGGGTGTGCTCCTGTAGGGGCATGCTTCCCGCTCTGTCTTTTATAAACCACACGGGCAGAGGTCTCACTGTGTGGTGCTTGCAAGTCTGGGTGTTTGAGAAGGGCTCTGGCAGCCCTGGGGTGCGTGTGGAAGCCTGGTGTGTCCTGTACACCTTCTCCACGTGCACTTGGCCAAGAGCAAAAGCTCTGGAACAAGGTGACCGTGTGCAAGCTGCTGTTCGATGGACTCTCACTCAGGACAGGACACGGATTTGATTCAGGACTCACAACAGCCCTCTGGGGAATATATTGTGTCCTTCTTTTACAAAGGAGGAAATATGCTTGGAGAAGTTTAAATGATCCAGAGTCACCAGCCAGTTCAAGGTGAGTCAGGAGTGTGAAGCTAGGTCTCCATCCAGGGCCTTGCCTCTTGATGCCTCTGCCTTCTGTCTGCTAAGGCACCACTGACCCAGGCAGCGTCCCCCTCAGCCCAGCCCAGCCTAGACACTGCCTCTTTTCCAGGCAATTTTCCTGAGCTCAGGTCCAGATGTGACCCTGCTTCCCTACTCGGGCTGGGGCTCCAGGCCTCTGCCTGAGTGCATTTCTGCATTTCTGTTCTGGGGAAGTGCTATGAAGGAGAGACAGATGAGCAGCCTGGCACTGACCTCCACACTCTGGCCCAGGTGGACCCTCCAGCCCACCAGCTCCACCTCAGCAGCAGGGCTCCCTGCACCTTTACCTCAGCGTCTAGAGCAGCTGCTTCTGGTCTGTGCTATTCCACCCACCATGTGTGCCAAGTCGCTTCAGCTGTATCCAGTCCTTTGCAACTCTGTAGACTGGAACCCACCAGGCTCCTCTGTCCATGGAATTCTCCAGGCAAGAATACTGAAGTGGGTTGCCATGCCCTCCTCAAGGGGATCTTGAGTAGCATTGAATTACTTTTCTTGTTGATAAGTTTGTAAGAGAATACCAGGTATTAATTTAATACTGAATATTTCCCAGTTCAAGTGAACCTGAAATTCACTTAACTTCTCTTGTTTTTAGAATTGTTTGATTTGTAAGCACTTACTTTTCTTCAAGCCAGTTAAATAGAGCTCATTTACAAATTAACCATGGCAATATTACCCAAAGACATATACTGAGACATACATATACCCAGACAGACACAAGAGATCTAGCTTCATTTTCTAAACTTAGTCATGAATCAGCTATCACAATGTAAAATTCACTAATTTATAGTGAATAAATAAAAATTGGAATAAATAAAAATTTTGGAATAAATTGGAATGGGAATAAATTTGGAATAAATAAACATTTTGAAGGCTTCTCCTGCCCACCATGGCCCGCTTTGTCCACGCTGCCAGCTGGTCTGGGTGTCCCCTTCCGGTGGAATTCTCATGCCCCCCACTGGCGCTCCTTAGACCTCGTCTAGACCCTCTCCTGTGTGGAGCCTCAGGTCCTTTCTTTGCTAGTAGCCTTGCACCTGTGCACAGCTGTTGAAACTTCTGGAGCTTAGCTTCCTGGTCTGTAAAATGGGAACCTGTGGGGTGCTGGGTGCTGTGAGGAGAGCTTGGCCCGGACCACGCCTTCTCTCCCACTGTGGGGACCACAGCCGGGTCCCCAGATCTCTCTGCTCCCTTCCCGGCCCTGCCCCACTCCTGCATTCAGCAGCCCTGGGTCCACAGGTGCAGATCACACTTGTGACCTGCAGAGCACACCGTGTGGAGCACACACAGGGCTCACACGGCCCCGGCAGCTGCTTGGCAGCCTCACGCAGGAGCCGCCGCTCGTCTGAGCAGTTCTGCAGGTGCTGACGGCTATGCCATCACTGCTCCGGATTGAGGTGGGTGGACAGGGCACAGCAAGGGGCCAGGCTCGGCTGTCTGCTCCACCCCTTCTGACTCACAGGTTTGTGGCCTGATTTTAAACTGTCCCAACGTGTCCGCCCCGGAGGTCATCCCCTGGCAGGTCCCACGCTCTGACAGATGCCTCGTGAGGTTGGCAGCCTGTGCTGCCCGATCATCCCATAAACGGACGTCTCTCCATGATTTTCTACCATGCATGTGTGCATGTGTGCACATGCTCCTTGGCCCTGTCCTGAAGTGGCCCTAACGTGTTCGTGCTCCTTCACGATTGGATGTGTTGTGTTGATTGTGACTCCAGAACCCACCTCGATGAAGAGCAAGCAGGACGTGAGACATCACAGCCCACGGGGCTGCCCTGTGGCCTCTGTCGCACAGTGAGGTCCTGCCCGCCTGGTCCCAGGCCATGGTGTGGGGTGCACTCTGGCCCTCTCTTTATCTGATTACTGCTTTCCTGATACTCTCAGTTTAAACCAGGACCTAAGTCTGTCATACAGTGTCTTTGTGTACTTTTCTCAGTTTGTCCTTACACACTTGCACATGCGGTTACTGTTCAGCATCTCAACATCGGGCTCTCAAACAAACCGTCAGCCTTGTGAAGACACTCAACACTAGCCCAGGGCCATACTGGGCATTCAGCACAATCTTAATGAATGAATGAATGGGTACTAAAAACCAGCCCATAACAGTAACTAGCGAGGTGCTTACTGGGATGTTCATGACACAGTTTTTTAGACTTTAGTGTGCACCTGAGTCCCTGGGGGTCTTGTTAGACTGCAGATTTTGAGTCCCTAGGCCTGGGGCCTAAGGTCATGCGTCTCCAGCAGGTTCCAGGTGTTGCTGGCATTGCTGGTTCAAGGAATACACCTTGAGCAGGAGTTGGAAAGTGGCACAGGCAGGAGTCCAGGCCTGGGGCTGGGCCTTGCTGCTTTGTTCTGTGTTCAGCCTGAGTACAATATTTTTCGATCTGATTGGGTCACATTGGAGACTTACCCTTGGGTTGTGTTTTCTCTCACTTTCCTATTATAAAGGCTTCCTTGAGTCCTTCAACCCTTTCTAATACAGCACTTCTGTTGGCTTCATCCTGGGAGCAAGTTTAATCTGTCTGATGAGCTTTTACAGTTTCCACTTTTCACCTTTGTGCATATTTTGATGATGATTTTCCATCAGAATCTACCTGTGCTTCTGATGTCCTGTGATTGCTTTCACCTGAGAGGCCTGGGGTGGCGCC